>OZ010699.1:5762801-6048070 GCA_963932265.1 Thymelicus lineola | reverse complement strand
CTAGTTCACATTTTCATAACAAATTCTGTGTTAAAGGTTAGACTTACCTAATTAAAAAAAACATGTAAAATTTTACAATCTTGCATTTTGCTTTGCATGTGAGTTCGTACTTTCATTGTTAAGTTAACGTATGTTATTCTATACGTAAAAAAAAACACTTGTTCGCACTTCGTCGGATTCGCAAAAAGTCAGATTCTCATTTCGTGGGATTAAGTGCAGTTAATAAGATAAATAACGACAACGCTTCGTCACATTCGTCCCTCAGAACAAAGGCCTTTCTTGAGGAAGCTGTCATAATAAGTTCGAAAATCATTAGCAAGGTTCACAATACAAATCTTTGCACAGTTGTTTTTAAAATTGCCTCTTGCTCACATCCCTAAAAGCTGCATCTGTGACAGACACCCCTACTCTAGCCGAAACATCTATCATCTACGAATGATATTTATTTTGTTCTGCATATTTAAATTCCTTTATTGAATTATAATACTGTGCTCCAGGCTCGCAACTAAAAGCCTTGGCGGCCTTTTCTTGAAGGTAAACAACAAAATGGAAAATCGTTTAACGTATCATATTTCGTTCCAGATATACAAATTTTATTCGATTATAATTATTATTATAAACATTAAATTCACTATTCAAGCTTTAATATTTTATAAGTACAGTTGAAGCAATATTTAGATTTATTTGTCGCGGTACACACAGACATCCATTACAATCTGTTAATGTGACGTAATATATTATATTATGTTAATATTATGCGGTATTTCTGGACTGCATAAAAACTTTTGACTTTTAGATTTGCCGCTAATCTACATTGAAATAGTGGTGTATTACTATCTACGTCACCTAGACTCATAGAAGATACTCAATCGTAGGCTATTAGTAGGTTGAAGCCAAGATTTACGTTCATGATAGTCTAGTTAAAAGGCCGACCCCGGCGGATCACTTGAGTTTCATTCCTGCACACTCCTTTTATTCAGATTATGTGAGCATTATACATTATTTATCACACGGGACGTAGTCGTAAAACATCGTGATGAAATCTGCACACCTGAGAGTTTTTTGTAATGTTGTGAGGTATTTGAAGTCTGTAGTTATTATAATACTCGTATTGCTTGTTGGGAGTGATCATAGTTACTCGTATATTATAGAATCAGATGGAATGTATGTGATACACCTTGATTGTTGTCGTCAGGTATTTTTTGTATAAGTAGATGTAGATATGTATGCGTACTGCAGCAGCGTGGTGGATTATGCTCTAGGGTCTGAAAGGGTCTCTCCCTTGCCCAGTAGTGGGCCATTAATGGGTTGAAGCCAGCCAGCCAGATGTAGATAGTGATTAGTAAACAAAGAAACCAGGCACTATTTCCTCTTTCTTTGTTCAGTACCATGAGCAGTAAAAGGTTGCTAGGACTGAATAGTAATAGAACCAATTTACTCTAAGATACTTACTACATGATTTTATTAGAAGCATATAATAAACGTAGACCCTCGAAATCAAGTATATTTAAATTAACAGACGAAGAGTTTCATTGTCCACTTCATTGTTCCATCATCAGACCTTCGTAATCAATGTTTATGCAAAGTTATATTAGATTTGGTTTAGTAGAAGAAGTTAAAAAAACTTTAACAATATTTGAAAAAGCCATGTAAAATGGTAAACAAAATAAAAGTGTTTAATAAAATGCTCCTATATCAATGGCAAATAAACACTTGGTTAGTGAAGTAAAAAGTGTAAAGGCTTGATCAATGAGCTGTACCTGTTGCGCGACGGAAGCGTTTTCAATGACAAGCGAGTAAGAATGATGAGTGAGGTTTTTAATCCAGCGCACTACTGGAAATAAAAAAAAATATCCGAGTGCGATTCGGACTCGCCACGAAGTATAAAGACCTATACAATTCCGTCTATACAACATTGTAATTATTTATTTTTAAAGTGAATATACAACTAAATATTCTGTGAATATTTCAAGCGTCTGCCTGTTACTATTAATAACGATTAATATCGAGCAAAAAACGGGAAAAAAATTCACGTTTGTTGTATGGGAGCCCCACTTAAATATTTATTTTATTCTGTTTTCATAGATATTATTTGTTGTTATAGCGGCAACAAAAATACATAATCTGTGAAAATTTCAACCGTCTAGTTATCACGGTTCACAAGTTACAACCTGGTGAAAGACAGACAAACGGAAAGTGGAGTCTTAGTAATAGGGTCCCGTTATTACATTTTTAGGGTTCCGAATGAAAAATCGAAAATGGAACCCTTATAGGATCACTTGTGTGTCTGGGCGACCACCTTTCACAGCCAATTTTTTCCGAAACTACTGGACCAAATAAGTTGAAATTTGGTACTCATATGCTATTTTATGACGCAATGATGAAGATATAAATAAAACAAATTAATTTCTAAAAAACATTTTACGAAATCTAAATTAAAAAAGAACTGTTTTGCAAACCGTATCGTGTAGCATTTTAAATGAAAGGCCTTATTGTAAGTATCTCAAATACATATTTGTTATAGTTCTACTTTTAAAATTATTCAAGAAAGAATGAAAATTGAAGACAAAAATTGACTAACCCCCCCTTATCTCCGTAACTACTGAGGCTTGATTTTTGGCAAAAATATAAAAAAAATTGTTATAAGGGCAAAAATAAATAAAATGCAAAAATAACTGTAATTATTAATCGTACGGAACTCTCTCCAAGCGAGTTTAACTTGCACTAGTAAAGTTTATTTAGTTTTATAGTAACTTCGAAGTATTGTAAATAGTACATTATGATACAAGTGTGGTATGTTGGTCATTACACTCGAGGTGATATTGCACAGCGCGAGCCGAAGGCGAGTGCTGCAAGAAAACCGAGAGTGTAATGACCAAACCTCACGTGTGTCATACGACGTTTTTCAACACACTTACGAGTAAAAAAACAAATTATTCGTACTCAAATAAACAATGCTCACAGGCCAGACGGAAAGTTTGTTAAAAATGGTGCGCTCCGCGATGATATTTTTTTTCTGCGCGCGGCATGTTAGCTATGCGCGCGCAGATTGGAGCGTAGGCACGAACAATTACGCTAAACAGCCAAAACGCAAAATGTAAAAAAATTTAATATTTATGTATTTTTGAATTAGTTTCACGTTGAATTATTAATTAAAGTAAATAAGTTGTTGAAAATTTATCATATTCAAGGTGGTACACTTCTTTTTTTTACAAAAATAGTGTTATTTTTAGTCTTATGTTGAAACGAAACGTATCTAAGTCAAAACTTTTTTCCGAAATTTAAAAATAAAACTATAACCCGGCTAAGTTAAGAGCAAATAGAATGCATAAATAATATCTTTCAGCAAGGTACAAACTTAATTTGATGTAATATAAAATAAAACACTAGTGCGATCAAGAAAAAAAGCACAAGTGTTTAATACCATGATTTATGAGTGTAAAAGCCATGTGATAAAAACCAATTTATGAGCAAGGGTGTTGAAATAGTACATTATGATACAAGTGTGGTATGTTGGTCATTACAGTCGAGGTGATATTGCACAGCGCGAGCCGAAGGCGAGTGCAGCAAGAAAACCGAGAGTGTAATGACCAAACCTCACGTGTGTCATACGTCGTTTTTCAACACTCTTACGAGTAAAAAAACAAATTATTGATTATTCTTACTCAAATAAACTCACAGACCAGACCGAAAGTTTGTTAAAAATGGCGCGCTCCGCACTGATTTTTTTTTTCTGCGCGCGGCGTGTTAGCTATGCGCGTGTTAGATTAAATGTGTAATGGCTATGGAAAAGGCAAGAAATATAAATTGGAAGTCATGTTATAAAGCGAGAATCGACAAATATTTACAACCTGTACTATTATTAATAAAGGTAAACCAAAAAAAGCACAATGACTAGTTGTATTTCATGATAATGTAACTTTTCATATTATTATGGAGGTATGTAAATGATACACATATTTGCGGCAATTAATTTATTGAAACCCTTAGTTCGCAATGTGCTTTAGTCGTTGGGGAAGAACTAAGGGGAAAGAAACCCCAAACAGCACAAGATTACCGCAGTAAAATTATATCATTCCACATTTCATATCTGTATCAATGTTACACATTTTTAAATGGAACAAACACTACGACAATATTGAATTGAAAGCTGGCTTCCAGTATAGCTTTACAACATTATGACACTACAATCGTTTTAATTAGAATAATACTAAACAATAATTAAATAGACTGGCAGAGTGACATTATAAAAGTATTACAAAGTACTTAACTTCTGCAGAAGAGCAGCTCACACACTGAATTAAACGAGACAATTACAAACACTCGCTTTTATCAACCCAACTATCTACCCCCACACCAGAATTACGAGTATCACCTGATATACCACAGACAAGACAAGCAATTTGTAATTCTACGTAAAAAGATCGTAATAAATACTAATAATAATAAACACAATTCAATAACTGATTTTAAACAATTCCAAATCATCAAAATTAATGGTATTTTATAAAATAATTAAGATATTTCTACCGGCAAACAATTAAACTTCCCGTTACAAATAAAGACCTATTTTAAAAATTAGCAAGTAGTTGACATTTAACGTTGCTATAAATTTTCAAATACCTTATTTTAATTTTATTTATATTGTATATTATTACCAAATCGTACAATAATATTATGTCTATCTAATTGTACAATAATATTATATTACCATATTTCAAGTGTTTCCTGTTAATATTAATACAAATAATACAAGTTGTCAAAATATAAGAACATTATCATTAATGGATACGTTTCCTTTTTATAAAAATCTAAATTTCATATTTTCTATTTATTGAGCAATTATTACATATACCTACATTATAAATATACAATATCTCTCACGCGCGCAGATTGGAGCGTAGGCACGAACAACTACGCTAAACAGCCAAAATGCAAAATGTAAAAAAATCTAATATTTATGTATTTATGAATTAGTTTCACGTTGAATTATTAATTAAAGTAAATAAATTGTTGAAAATTTATCATATTCAAGGTGGTACACTTCTTTTTTTTTACAAAAATAGTGTTATTTTTAGTCTTATGTTGAAACGAAATGTATCTAAGTCAAAACTTTTTTCCGAAATTTAAAAATAAAACTATAACCCGGCTAAGTTAAGAGCAAATAGAATGCATAAATAATATCTTTCAGCAAGATACAAACTTAATTTGATGGAATATAAAATAAAACACTAGTGCGATCAAGAAAAAAAAGCACAAGTGTTTAATACCATGGTTTATGAGTGTAAAAGCCATGTGATAAAAACCTATTTATGAGCAAGGGTGTTGAAAATAATATTATAGCTATGGCGAAGCATTGTAGCAGCCGCGTAGCAAATTTTGCACAGCTTCGTAGCATTCTCGTAGCGGCTATTGCGTAGCTTCGTAGAGGTTATTGCGAAGCTTTGTGGAAACTAGTGTAGCAGATATTGCAATGCAATTTGTAGCAGTCATGCCCTAAGTAGACCAAGGACAACAGTTGGGTTTTAATTTTTAAATTAAATTGGATCAACCGGAGAAATATCCTACACAATAATAAATAAAAATCGGTTCATAAACAACGGAGTTATGGCTGTACAACAAAAAAAACTCCTTTTCTGAAGTCGTTAAAAATAAATATTTTAATAATGCTATCAAGAAATGAATGATCATTAAACGTCATTCGTTGGCAGTAAAAGTAAATTTGAGTTTACAGCGCGCATGTTGCCAATAATCCGGCCGTTTGATGAGTCCTGTTTACGATCCACAAGAGCGTATCGCTCAGGCGCAAAATAAATCGCTGACGATGCCAAATTTATGGCAGCTAATATATTTTCATGGCGACGGATACGACTCTATGGTATTAACGTTCAATTTTATAACTGACTAGTGGATACCCGGCGTATTCCACTACGCTAAAAACTTTTCAGATGTGATTGACAGATCAGTGTTTTTGTGTTGACGTTGACGTTGATGCGCCATCTTAACATCTTAAAATTGTTGTATGGGAAAAGTGGAAAATTGACTTTATCAATGGATCGAATGGGCCTAATGCATTGTTTTAGTGGTCTTAAACCACCTTCGGATTGTTGCCATTCAAATGAAATCATTTTGAGGCATATCGCTTGGATGGTTTCAGAGTCTATAAAGGACATCTGTACAAACATTTTTTGTGTTTTATATATAATAGATGTCCTTTTAATTGTTTAATTTTTTGTGCTTACTTAAGTAGGTGCTTGTCAGTAACAAGCGTGTCAATCGTATTTAGAGTGCGTTCTGGATATAAATGTATGATTACTGGCAGAGATGTTTTGTATATTTCGGATCTGGATATGGATACAGACATGCGTATATATACATACATACATACATTCACTCTTGCGTACGGGTTAACAAAATTTTACTTGTTTCTGTTACGGTCACAAAATTATGAAAACAAATAAACTTAACTAAATAAAACCGTTTAATAAAAATACAGATTGTTGTAAAAGAACAGTCACAAATTGCCCAAAATTCCTAAATCTGATACGTTTCCCCATGAATTATACATACAACGCTACCCCGATCTGAATAAATTCAGGTAACACTTCTTGTATTAATTATGAATGCGAGCCTCGCGTCTTTGGGTCTTTACTTTAAAATTCCTGATTTTGGCCGTCCAAACCTACGTAACTCCCGTATAAATATGAGAGTTTTTATCAGGTTTTGCATTAATTTATAATATATGAATTCATTAAATATTTTTTATTGTTGCTATGTATATATTTTGTCAAAGAAATAAAGGAGAACCCCAGTTTCCATAGAAACTCAGGCCTAAGTAGACAAGACTGGAAATTGGCTGTTAATTAGATTATTGCAAAAAGTTCAATTTCTCCAATTTTCACGGCTGCCAGCAATGGCCAACTAAGGAAATCCTAGAACGAATCACCTTAATTATAGGTTATGATTATGTCATACTCGTGTCACAGTGCTATTTAATATGTATGTTACACTTACGTTGGCGGGTGTCTATTATAATATCTACTACTTCAATGGTTTTCACCCAAAACGAATGTCATAAAAAGGTTGTATAATAAAAGCTATTGCATATTTCAAGAGATTTTATTAGTTATCATTATAATATATTAATATTTCGTGTAGTTGTGCAGGAGGCGTTATATTTCATTAGTACCTTGCCCAATCAAGATACCATAATATACTCATTGTAAGTATGGCCACAACAACTTCCTGATCTTCTAAAGATGTATAGGGTACGTTATCCAGTGTTCAGGACTTATTCTGAACCTTTGTCAGTCACAAAACAGGCGATTAAGGAGTCCATATTCATATAGTATTGGTTTGCAAGAAATTGTAGCGAAACTGCGAAACACATTCACCAAAACACAAGTACGAAAGCGAATACAATAGAAAATTAAAATCACTGTGTACGTGTCGATGAGTTTCAATAGTAAATAGGACTCCAAATACGCTGAAAATATTTGATAGTAAAAGATGAAAGATCGATGACAAATATGACAATACAGTGGTGTTATTTATAAATACTATGGTAACCAAAATGACATTATTAGGGATTACATCATCATTGTTGTCAATCGATTAATCGATGTCAAAATATTCGAAATGTAATTTAATAAAATTAGCGTAACGATTGAATGGTAATTATAATATATTATATAGTTTTGATTTATATGGAATACGAAAATATGTAAAAAAGAAATTAATATTATAATTATAATCACTAAATAATACATAAAATATATTATTATGTTCCATCAATCGATCATTATCAATCGGTTCAATCGATTATAAAATCGTATGTAATGAGGTAAATACTGTGAAAACTTTTTTGCATTATTTTGTTCATTTGGCAAGAGCAGCTGAAGCTAAGATTTAAATATGTTTATCTTATAAATAAGACGAATTTTTGGTATATAGTTTACTCTTGTCTAGTCCGATGTTCTAGCACAGATTACATATGGTTCGAGGCCGAAAATTGGGGATCGCCTTTCAGTGCAATAATTTTAAAATGATATCTTTGATAGGCAGTAACTTTTCAAGCTTAAAAAACGGATGACGTTTGAACCCAACGATAGCATTGAAGTAAAGTCACTGACAAATGAAGCACACTCGAGTTAATAGACACTCTGAATTTGAGCCTGACTTAATCAAGATATTAATAAAAACAAAATTTATTCTGACTCAAATCATGATTAAAGAATTTGAATGCACAATACAAAGAAATAACGTGTTATTTGCTAACCGAACACTAATTAGCTCAGCAGACTCTCATTAGTTCAACGAATACAACTAGTTGTGATTTTATTCATTGAAAATGATATTCTGAATTTGAAAATTTATAATTTGAGTGCACTTAGAAAATACTTGTAATAGCTCGCGGGTTTTCTGTTTTCTCAATTTTCTGAACTACAGTTGTACAATGTCAAGGATCACTTTATAATAATACTACCACTAGAGTGGAGAGTACAGTTTTTGAAGTTATACTTCTTTAGGCGCGTTATGAAATAAATGGAAAAAATAATGAGAGTGAAATTTTAAGATTTGTAACACAAAAACGACGGTGAAGAAAAACGTCACATGCGTTCTTAAAACGCTTGTTTTGAAAAAATGATTATTATTATTTTTATCGTATTATTGTTTTGTTTAATATTGTTAGAATATTGTTTTTGAAAATTATTTATTTTGAATATTGTTTTTTTTTAATATTGTTTTAATTTTTTTCGAAAAAATAATTTGATTTTTTTTGAATATTGTTGAAATGGTTTTTTTGAAATTGCTTTTTTTTCTTGTTGTTTTTTTTATGTCAAAGTAGTATATTTAACTTCTCACGCGCATAGATAAGTACACGTTTATGTTTTCTGAATTAGTTCTATCTTATTTAAGATATATTCACTTTAATAAGTGATACAACGGTAAATTGAAGTAATGAGATAATGTAAAATTATCTTATGAAAAACTTTGTTATTATTTTGTTATTTGTTCAACTTTATTCTAGTAGTAAAATTTATTAGAGGGTGTTTTTCTTGGTTGTAGGTGATGCATTATTGATGTTCGTGGGCGACGGTGAATAATCTTTTTGAAGTATACACATAAGTAGAAAATTTAGAATTGGTTAGATGCAGGATTAGAATTTAAATTACCTGTCTGGTCAACACAAAATTATTTATTTCTTGATGGTGTATCTGAACACTTATGAAAGGAGGAAGAGATCTGGTGCCATAGTATCTACCGCTTTCCACTTCATCGTAATGAGCTTGGCTTAGAATCAAGGATGGATTAAGTCCGCTAAACACCAAAACTATGAGAATCTATCATTTTTGCAGGCTTGTAGTGTCGACTAACCATTGCTTATTATCAGTCGTAAAAAATGATTTTAGCGTTATAACATGTATTATGATATTATAAATAATTTATTAAAGGCGAAGTTAATACAAGGTGAAGCGAGAAAAGGTTGTAGTGTATTCGGAAACCGCCTTGGGACCTCATTTACACCGATCTTGTATGGCAACGAGTTTTAGTTACGGCCCCACACGGAGAGGTGATATGTACAGTATTCATTTTCGAAATTAACGCTGTGGCACTGAACCTGTAGTTTTTATAAACGTAAAAAATAAAAGCACAAAAACCAAAAACGTCCCAATAGTCTCCAAGTCCTCATATCGTATCATCCTCTTTAGAAAATCTGACCGCTTGGAGCTGAAAAGGCCGCTAGAGATAACAACTGTTATCCCTATATGAAAATATGTTATAAAATATAGCCCCTAGACACAAGGATTCCCTGTGTCGTGGGTGCCAGGGTGAAGAAACAAAAACATTGCACTGTTTAGAAGTTATTCTAGTAAAATGAATGCCCTTTAATAGTACAATTTCAAATAGTTCCACAAACTTAGTAACTTTTCACAATTACAGAAGCTGGAACTAATTACATATATATCTAATTTAAATGTCGAAATTAGGCAATAATCTTGCTGGGGTAATGTACATGTGGAGGATGGATCATGAAAAGACTGTCTGAACACTTCGATACGTCTATTTAATCGTTAGCGGCCTGAGGAAAGTATTGTACAAAGCGACGTGCGTTCGGTAACAGAGCGTAAGGACCACTGTCGCTGGGCGGCCGTGAGCGAACTAATAAAAGCGGCGGCGTATGCGCATCTATGCGTAGTTATATTATAGAGTGCTGTTGAGGTTCTTTATTCGATACGACGTTTATGTCGCGACGCGCTGCTCACGGCGACCTTTCGACATTACAATGTAGTTAGTTGGTAAGTAATTATTTGAATTTATATAATGCTGCTTGTTGATTTTAATTACATTGCTAGATTTAAGTTAAATTATTATTGTTATATTTTATGTATTTTAATTATTATTTCTGTTTCAGGTTTTTCTTTCAGGTTCACGGAGGAGTACGCCACATACACCAATGTATATTTTTCACCAGCACCCAGGGCTGACTGGTAGAGAATGCCATTAGGCATTAAGTTTTTGTCCTTGTATACCCTAGTTTGAAGGTGTTGAAAAAATTAAATAAATAAATAAATGTACGGCGCGTTGTATCGCTTCAAATCTTTGTACGTGTGTGGAGGTTTGCGTTTTCTGCGTTCCGTTGCGTTTGCAGCGCGTATACGCGCGTTTTGGTGGCGTAAAAATATGCCGTGTGCTCTTAGAATTTCTTGGGTTACGAGTGGCGTAGACACAGTACAGATATCTATAAGTTACAGTTTTATCATCTTCACTTAGGTATAAATAATGTCTTATTTACCTTTTCTTTCAAAAGCGATGCAACGTCGGGTGTTGTATTGTACTGTACATCAAAGAACGATACACTAAATTACAGTATCTCGACACGGTAACAGCGATTACCACGCGCGATTGTGTTGAAGTGGTCTCCGCTATGAAGCCGTACTCGACGAGGTTAACGAGGCCAAGCGATCTCTGTTGTAGCACATCCTGTGAAAGTGAAGTGGGCTTAGGTTTCAAAGATGTAATAAACTTCACTATGTATACTACCCGTCGTATTAATGACGCGTCTCATATTCTGCCTGGGTAGCGTAGAGAAATACCTGAAACGTCGGTTGGAGTGTTTTACCTTATTAGCTTCTTTTTTTTGGTGAGTTCGGCTAGAATTTTATTGTTTTATGTCGATAGCCAATAAACGAAGTCATTTCGAATCCGAATAAGCTGAAGGTGCCAGTGGGGCAGGAAAACCTCAACTACTCTGCATGACTATACGGGATAGTACTGAGTGGTACAGGGCTAAGCGACCTCAATATGAGGAACAGTTTTCTTTTAAGCCTTCTACTTAGACTCACGTCATAGACAAGTTATCGTCAATTGTCTCTTGTTTGCAGCTTGATTGCATCTTGCGTAGTAAGTATGAAAACTATCCACGCAGTGGCATCGTCACAGTTGCCGATGCCTTTGTTTCATAAGGCAGCTTGCATGCAATCGTCAAATGAACGTGGATAATAGGCCTTAACCTCGTCCGTTTTAAAACAGGGTGTTCCTTTAGTGAGAGAGGTTGGTTTGGTTTCACTATTTAAGTTTACCATCAAGAATAAGCCTCTGTTACGTCGCAAAGGCTGAGAGAAAAACTTAGATTCGCTTATTACTAGCTCTCCGGTAATTCCAAGAAGTTAAATACATAATTATCAAAAGACGTTAAAAACATTTTACGATACAGTTCAATTGAGCAGGAGCGGTTGGTTTAGATTGAGAAAATGATGAAAGGATTTCCCCCTTACAACTCAAATTATCTGTGATGTTATCTTATTATCACAATAGTTATGTTTATTTTCTGTATACAGCATCGAAGTCGATAAATTAACAAAAATATGTGTAAATTTATTGAAGTGAAATATTTAAACAAAATTACATGTTACACAAATATGCGTTTAGCGGGAGCAATAGTTATAGCTACATATATAGTTATAGCTAGCACATGGAAGGGGATCTGACAAACTACCTAACATGCTGATATGCATAAAAGTATTTGATATGAAATGTGAATGTAACTTTTAATAATTTAACGCTTTCAATTCTCGGTATTTTGGTATTTGTATGAAAATATTTGTTACACTAGGTATTCTAATTATTCGCAATGCCCAGAGTCGTTTTCATTTAATAAGTATCCGCTATTAAATTTCGATGAATATAAAATGCACATCGCATTATTTTCACATAGTTTCATTTATTTATTATTCCATATGTTCGACGAATAAATATGAATAAATCTTTTAGACAATTATTTGCTGTTCATGTCACGGTCCCCGGCATAAAATTTCTAAAACAATTTCATAATTAATGTCTATCTAAGTATTATCTGAAACTGTAGATATATCGGTAGCGTGGGAATATAAAAGGTTTAAAATTTAATTTAATTTTATGGCAAGAAAGCGTGTTAATTTTGCCCAAATAAATTTTTTTGTGGCTTTTTATTACGATAATCAATATTTTGAAGTACTTTTTCAAACATAGTAGAATACCCTATTGTTACAGACTGATATATACTAAGGTATAAGTTCCTCGAAACAGAGTCAATATACTCGTATTAGTAAATAAATAAACTTACAACCAGGATAATCTGCATTTCTGGAAAAAACCTCTTCAAAAAACATCCGTGAACAATTAGGACACAATATAAATTGTAAGTACTACGAGTAATAAATAACAGATGGTGACTTATAAAAATACAGGTTAGTACTTAAACATTCGTTAATTATCTTCTACCAGACACTGGTAATTTCATTGCAGTTGTTCTCGCCAGATCGCGTTTTGTAAGTCGTTCATTCAAAAAGTGGAAAGAGGAACGGGAACCATCTGGCAGAGAAGGATTGCATTATGTTCACAATTTATAAAATAGACTTACTCTCTGATTCCTCAGCGCCTTACCCAAAACCATTGAGCTGGAAGTTTACCACACATTTCCGTTATTATAATAAAACAAAAGTTTTTGTGATTTTTCTTAAGTCCCACAGGATAGGGCTCAACCCATTAATGGCCTATTACAGAGTAGGAGTCTCTCCTTTTGAGAAGGCCTAAGCCCACCACGCTGCTCCAGTGCATATTGATGCAGGATCTAAACTAATGGCCAGTCAAGTGTCGTAAACTTTCATGTCACCTGAATTCCTCCGATGGCTTTAAGTACCCCCTGAAGCAAGCGAACGCTTGAGAAATGTTTGAAATGAAAAAAATAAAACAAAATGTACCTTTGACGAGAATGTGTACTGAATTTTGTTTTGATACAAGTTATAAATCAGGTTATTGACCACCTTATTGATTAGCGAAATATGAAGTTCCAAGGGCTCCATACAAAAACATTACTAATTACTAATATGTAGATCATTCTCGTTAGATAACGTTATAACAACGATAATGAGCCCTGTTCCTCGTATCAATTAGCTTTACGTCATTGAAGCGCTTATAGCTTTAGTTAGTCTTCCACCGAGATAGGGTATCCCTATATAAACGCGGAATCCGTTTCAGATTACAAAATGTTTTATGTATATGGAAATAACACCGAAAACGATTGATTGGCTCGGATGGCCGATGTGTCGTGACGATTTTTATTTCTCATCGCATAGGTGTAGTATTTGGAGCTGTCGAATTATTCTTAAAACAAATGCTATTATCACATTTACAAGTTACTGAATTAACACGGTGTAAAATTATCTGGGGATTTGCATATCAATAGAAAATAGCAAAATTAAGGCAGTGTTGATCAGAACCAATTAAAAGTTTA
Source organism: Thymelicus lineola (assembly GCA_963932265.1). Classification (NCBI taxonomy): domain Eukaryota; kingdom Metazoa; phylum Arthropoda; class Insecta; order Lepidoptera; family Hesperiidae; genus Thymelicus; species Thymelicus lineola. The sequence goes on along the minus strand of OZ010699.1, from coordinate 6,034,293 downwards.
TATTAAGTTATTTAAACAAATTAATCTTTCGCACCATCAATTACGGCACCATGTTTAATATTAAGCGGGTTGTTAATAGATTTTTGAGTATTAAAACATACGAGTACACAATGGTCTAACAAGCAACATACGTTCAAATCATTCAATACAATGCCGCACTTGACGGTGACGAGCGAGTAATTTGTTTAAGTAGCTTATAGATCGTGTATAGGTAAGATTCAATGAAGCGTTGGCCTCGCGAGCAAACTTCGCTCTTCGCACTTGGCAACTTTCCTCAGTCCGCTCCTTAATCGAGTTGCCGTTAACTTTATAAAATGTTTCGTGTGCCTGGTTTATGTTTTGCACGCTGGTTAAGAGCTTTTCAAGTTTTCGTTACCCTTCAAGTTACGCTGAAAAGGAACTTGCTAATCAATCTAGAGCTAGGAGTTCTGACTTTTTTATGTTAGCTCTTCTATTCGTAATTTATTTATCGCTCCCTTTTTCAGGATATTGTGACTGAAATACATATGAGAGTGTGGCTGTTCGATGTTAAAAATAAAGTAGAAAGTTAGATGAGTTTATTGGTACGTGCCTGATCGTCTAGTGAAGTGCCTCGGGTTCAATAACTAGTTGCTGAAGTGAAGTGATAGTTAAGTAAATTCGAAAAAAAAGTTAATCACTCATAGTTATATACTGGGATTCCTATTGTAGGAAAAGCACAAAATAAAAGATAGTCTGTGTAATTGTCGACGTGCAAAACCAATCATGGTATCACTAAATTCCTACAAACAAATTAAGCTAACAAATAATAATATCAATCTCAATTACAGTCACGGACGCATTGACATAACCGGCCTCATTACAACGACGTAACGAACTACAATTTGCTGGCAAATGGATCGAATGCGGCGCTACGCTGCACGTTGAAAAATATCTTCATTTGCATTATTGAGGGAGTCACGAGACCGAAATGTTATTTATTTTTCCTGTATTATATGTTTACTGCACACGAATATTAAATCATTTCTGCATTGGGGTTATGAGTTATTGGTACGGGTATTACTTTAATAATATATTGACGGATATTGGCCCAATATAAATTATGGTAGTGCATGCAAATTATTTGGAAGGCGTCGCTGCAATTTGCCGTTTTCCAAGCAAGGCAAGTTCTCAAGTCCCTAAGAACGAGTCAAATAAACTAAAACCTTTACCTATAATCTTCAGAGATAAAAGTAAAGATTCCACGATTCCTCAAATTAATAAAGAGCTCCAAGTATACTAAATAAAGCAATATTACAAGCCACAATATAAATTATTGTACGTACTTATGTGTGTTAAGATTTACTTATTTTTAATTTATTTCAGATGAACTAAATAAACTAAACTTTATGAAAGTGATCCATACAGCAAAAGTTACTCTAGGTCATTGAAGTATAATGTCATAGAATAGACATCTCGAACAAAATGTGTGTCCGTCCCGGGAAGTTCGATTTTCAAAATTGAGCCCCGGTTCTCCTTTCAAAATCGAACGAATCCATTGAAGATTGAAACCACGTGGCGCCAATGTATTGGGACATACATGGTGTTCACGGTGTCGGTTCTATACGCCAGTAATAATACTTCAATGCTCTAGGTTTAGATATTTCTTACAGATATTCATACAGCAAAATTTTCAACACTATTCAGCAGTGTTAATATGCACATTAAATGAGATTAAAATTAGCTGGAAAACATCTTAATTATATTAACTTGTCGCCGTCTTCACGTCAAAGTTAACAGCGAATTTTCGGGACTTAATCCCTGTCTTGTTAATGTTTTGTTAAAAGCAGACTTATAGTCAAAAGTATTCGTTTTAAATCCCATAAACGAGAAACTTTGGTGCTTCTGGAGTTTTTTAAGGTAAATCGTTACTCCATTATAGTTAAAGTAAAATAGCTGAATAAAGAATTAGGTATAATATGAGGGATGATAATAAAAAGAGGAAATCTGCATTAAGCTAGTCGGAGGGACGCTAATCACCTATTTTCGGCCACCCTTTCTGGTGGTGGCATAATTTTGCGTGAGTCTTTAGTCTCTGTAGTCTTTAAAAATTAATTCATATTTTTATATTCAAGCCATATTTACGCCGATCTACACACGAAAAATCAGTAGAAAGTACCTGCTACTTGCTACGCCGTAGCAGATTCTGAGTGCAATCCTTTTCCAGCATGTTGGTATCTGCAACTCCGGACGCAATTTTAAATTGTTGTGTAAATAATAATACATCACCAATTTTTAAACTTTGTTGCAATGCCTATGTTGGAATAAATATTTCTTTCTTTCTTTCGTTCTATTTTTAAGCCTCATAAAATTCCGAATAAGTTCTCAGTCAAATCGTACATAAAGTAATAGATTGATCAAATTTACAAGATAAATTGATTAGAGTCTCATTTTATACATTTTATTTATTGGAAGTCTACGAATAAAATAATGCTCTTACCACCTGACGAAATCTTTTTCAATTCATGTTCTCCTCTGAATTTAGAGTGCTTGGTGAAATGATGCGTAACAGAGAAATGAGGGCATAAAATATGTTCATCGTCAACACGTGTTATATACGAATGTGTAAGTAGTTTTTGTGTCGACATCGTTAAAGGTTCTGAGTGCGTATGTTTAGACAGTATGTCTTCAAATGCTTCCCTAAGAATCTTAAAGAGAGACTATGTACTACGAGAGACTACTTAACAAGAGTTAAAGGTCTACAAAATTAAATATTTTAGTATTAAATAGGCTATTCTTATTGATATTTAGATGATTATTTTAAAGACAAGACTGCTTGTACATGACACCTACTACAATCTACATTTTATAAATGTATAAGGTAATGAGTGCTATCTGTAACTGTGAGCAGGAAAAAAACCTTGGTAGTTTCTTGCTGCTTCTTTCCCGAGCCCTCTCACATTAAGCCTTGTTGAAGCATTGGTGCAGCTTGCATGACTTTCAAAAAGTGTTTGTAAACCAAAAAATTAGATTAGATTTGATTTGAATAGCCGGTATATGGTTACTTCAAAGGCGAATTCCATCACAGCTTTGAAAATAACATTTATAAACTTCGTTTAACTAAATTATACCTAAGAATTACCTACAGTAAAACAGGATATTTAGGCTAAATGATAACGACAGAGCCGAGACGGGGATTATCCTAATACAATGCCCAAATAAACACTTGATTTGCTCACAAATTGAATCGTTATGGCCGTCGGTTCGGTGACGTCGTGAATGAACTCCAGTCAAAGGTGAACGAGATTTGCAATCATCGTCTGAATACTGAAGGAGGATGCTTCAGACACAATCAGTGAGAGGTTGTTAATTACTCTGGCGAAAATTTAGTACATACACAAAGGTGTAAGTCGTGGATATTGACGTCATAGCAATATCTATTGCTATTACTGTTTTGACTGGTATTGTGCATCTATTGGAACGAAGTTCCTTATCGCGCGTTGTGAAAGGGGGCTAGACGGAAAATACGATACTTTTTGATTCTTACGAATGACGACACTTTTTTTGAAGTGATTCAGAGAGTTTTACAGAGATGGCGCTACTAGCGTGATTCAACAATACTTAAATCGAAAGGAACTTCGTTCCATCTGGGTGTCCCTTGACACCTCTCATGTTTTTTTTTGTAATTTGTAGAATCTGATAAAAATAAAGGATTTTTTCAGGCACGGTTAGAGTAAAGTCAGGTTACGTAGGAATAGCGTATGTGACGAACTGCGATTGTGACGAACCGCGTAAATGACGAATTGCGATTATGACATGACGAACTGAGAATATGACCAATCGCGAAACTGACTAACACACTATGTAACGAATCGCGTAAAATCGTTTGTGTCGTTGAGTGAACCGTTTCTATTATTATCGGTGCACATGTACCTACTCCGATGAGTTATCGTGTAAATTTCCGCATACCATGACCGCTTAAGATGTGGTCGATACATGGATTACCCCCAATCTGTGGGTCGAGATGATAACATAGTAATAATACTTCATAGTTGCATAAGTATACAATAGATGGCGCTGATTGGTTATATTAAGGAGTAAGATGACATTTGAAGCTTTTATTAAAAAGATACGAGGCAGCAGCAACTAAATCTACAAAAATCTATCAAGTTAAAATAGTTTAATACAGTTAAAATAGATTCTTAGCATAAAATGATTAAGTTAATTACATTACATTATACAGACTTAAGGTCTGATCTTGTTTATTTTAATTTGGACGTTTCACACACATACCTTCTCCAGCTCTGTCGCGATATATACAATGAACTCATCGTAAACAACCACGACCCGGGAACAAACATTTATCGGTCACATAAATATCTGTCCCTGGAAATAAACCCAGGCTGCTCTGTACCCACAGTTAGCATACGTGTACTCACTTTCGTATTTTATAAACTACTAGCTGACCGGGCGAACTTCGTATCGCCTAACAATTGATCAGTTATCGAGCGGGATGAAAATGATTAAATTACTAAAATTACTATTAAAAAATAGGGGTTGGTGATAAAAGGGTGAAAATTTAGGGTTGTATGTATTTTAATGCCACATTATAAAAATGTCTTGCCTTTAAAAACTAAAATCTCTCTTGCTCAAACTCTTCTCCAACCCATATTAGACTATGCTGATGTCTGTTTCTTGGATGCTACAGGGGAGCTTGTAAATAAACTTGAGCGCTTGCAAAATTTGTCTATTCGTTTTATCTTCGGACTAAAAAAGTTCGATAGAGTATCTCAGTTTCGCAAGGATCTCAAGTGGCTCCCAATTCGACTTCGCAGGAACACTCGGATATTGTGCTTACTCTTTAAGATTTTGCATGACCCCTCTTCTCCCATGTACCTTCGCAGCCGATTTTCCTTCACACATCCTCCTGATGCACCTTGCAGATCACATCTTAAAACTCTATTGATGTTCCCTTCCCATAATTCCTGCCTTTATTCCCGTTCTTTCTCAGTCCATGGGGTGAGGTTGTGGAATTCACTACCAGCTCAAATAAGAGACTCTAAAACTATCTCAACATTTAAAAAACGCGTTAAGGATTTCTACTTAGCTCAGACTTGATGACAATGTTATACCTATTTAGAATGTGTATTAATATTATTAGTATAATATGTAAGTATGTAAATATAGTATGTATGTATTGTTTTATATGTATGTATACATAAGTATGTATGTACGTATATTTTGCTATATGTATTTATATGTAAGTAGTATTTAATTATGTGGTACGCACTGAGTTTGCCTCATTAAATCTCTTTTCCACTTATGGGCCTACTGGAAGAGATTTCTTAATAGGAATAAGTAGTGCCCTTGTACAAACTGTCTCTTAAATTATTTATCCTGTAAATGTTTTTGTGTGTACAAAATAAATAAATAAAATAAATAAATAAATAAACAACCCTTATCACTTAGGGGTATGAAAAATAGATAGTAGCCGATTCTCAGACCTACTGAATATGCATATTAAATTTCATAAAAATCGGTCAAGCCGTTTCAGAGGAGTATGGTAACTAACATTGTGACATGAGAATTTTATATATAAGATAATACCAATATTTCGACCCTGTTACAAGGATCGTGGTCACGGTGACACTGATGCATGAATCTTTAGTATCCGTTGCATTTCAAAGGTTCAGTGTCCGCGCAAATATAAGTTTAAAATCACAGTAACCATAACTTATTATTTAGATTTAGCTGCATTGGGGTGGCTTAGAATTACTAACCCAAATCTCACACCGGATGGGTGTCGTAAGAGGCGACTAAATCCGGCCCGCTAGTGGAAGGGCCCCTCAAGAGATTTATTGGTAATATTGATTTTAATTGTTAATTAATACCATTATTACTATTATCTTATATCACTTTTCCATTCCTGGGTGTGCTGGAAGAGATTTAGAAATAAGCATTGCCTATGTACAAAATTTCTTTTTTATCTTTTTGTAACCGTTATTATACGTGTACATAAACTATTAAATAAAATAAAAATACTTTCTTTTTAGCTGGTACGCGTATGTGTGTTTATAAAGCATCAATGCACCTAAGTGTGTGCATGAATATTATTAATGTCCTTAGTTCGTTTATCGGCTGTTTGTATAAAAAATAGGAAAAAACAACGTTGTAATAGGTAGCAGAACACCGAACAGCGTTATATCACTTTCATAGTAAAACAACGCCATCGAGTGCACGGCGATACATCGCTCCACGTTATTGGAGCTTAGTGCAATCTCGACGAGATCACGAAGACGAATCGTGGCGAATTTCCGCTTATTTTGCCGACATATTGCTCCTTAGTTAACGGGCTAAGAAGGCTAATCCGGCCGCTGTCGAGAGGAGTAATTAGACTACTCCGCACTCAGCAGCAGATAATCTTCGTCAACATGTTTGCAGATGTCTAAGCGAATTTGTGTTTGACGCTGCTCAAATAAAGCGGAGAGGCTCTTGAGTTTTGCCGCTCGATAACGATAATATTGACATTGGATCGAATTTAATGACATTAATAGCAAAACAATCGGTCTTTAGGTCTCGATATAATCGAGAGCGTTGTCAGTTTGGGGGCTATTTAGCGTAACAATATTATACGTACCTATTCGTAATAATGTATTCGCATTGGTATATGAAGCTTATTCAATGGCTTAAAGTTTTAATTCGTCAAACGTATTCGTAATACGTAAATATAACACGCGTAAAATTTAAATTTGTCCGTTATAAAATTAATGTAAGTATGCTTCCATTAAATTAAAATGTAACATATTATACCGAACATTATTTCATATTGCTTTTCCTGTAACACAAATAAAACACACCTAGGAGAGTAAATTTGAAGCAAGAAAGAAATTCAAACGAAACAAATTAGATCATACTAATGTAATTCGTGAAGCGTCCGAATAAAATTCGGCTCTCAAATAAAGCCAATTTGATAAATCTTTGCAGTCCGGAGTACGAATTGGAAATACAAAATTGTGTGCCGACGGAATGTTTTCGAATCGACATGTAAACACGGTCCCCCATAATCATTATTTGACCGTACAATTAGCATTGGGGCTCGGGCGGGGAGTGATAATTTGATTTGCGATCGTGTCGGATGCAAACAGGGTCCTATACGGCTTTAGTGGCCTCGTGTAGAGGACGTATTAAGGGAAACTCGTGAAATCACAATTAGCTGATAACCACCGATCTTATTTAAGTGCTTCGATCGATTAAATATGTCTTTTAAAGTCGATCAACGAGCATAGCCATGTGATGAACGTTGCTTATGTGATCGGAGTATGTGACACATTGCTGGATAACAATGATATTATAAGTAAAAAAGAGGTAGACAATAAGTCACTAGCGCGCCGAAGATGAAGATCGTAAGAGCAGTCAATTGACCTTGTCTGCTCGTAGTCGCTCTGTCAATACAAGACGATAGGCAGTGTTGTTGTTGTCAGAAGTGCTTGAGATTTGACATACAACGTTAAAATCCCTTCATGTATTATTGTAGTGTGATTGGTGTAGTGAAACAAAAGATAAACGTGTGTGTGTTGTAGCTCTTTTCGGAACAGATTTTTGTTTGATTTGTAAGGGTATGACGTATCTATATTTTTTAGATATCATTGCTGGATAATTTCTAGCAAGTAAGAAGCAGTTATCAAATATGCTTATTTTTAGCAATGCAATCTAAACGAAGGTATGTGTTAAATTTTACAGTAAAATTTTATACAGACTATGATAACTTGTCGGAGAGTCGCTAATTTATTTTTTGGCTGGCAAAGCTTCTGTGATGTTTTTGTTTTTACTGATGTCCATAGCCGAAAACGATTAAACAAGCAATTTAACAGTAAGTAGTCACCGTCGCCCAAGAACCATCAGTATCATTAAAGACATCGCCAATGCGCTGCCGGTCAAGAAATATATATCATGGGATGTCGTGCATTATAGCTAATGGAGTTAGAGGAAAAATTAAAGTTGATACGCTACAAAATATACGTTGACTTGCAAACAAAATATACGTTGACTGTCTTACGCATTCGAACTAACCACGCTCTCAATCCGCATCGCTTTCCTAGCTACAACCGGCTAAATGTAAATTCGGTGAAATAAATCGGTGGCGGCGATACCTATCGCCAAACTCGCGCACGAATTGAGGAAAAAGATCCATTTAAATGTAGATTGTCTCTGGCAATACTCCCATTTGTTTTTGTCTCGGGCCACGTATAAGATACGACACAAATCTCCAGGAGGTTTCATGGCCCGCTTCAGCCGACCGTTATTCGATTAGTTTCGGATAGATATGTATTTTTTCATATTAAAGTTTTATCACTAAGTGAAAGCGTTTTGTCATTACAACATGAATACATCCTTTTGCTTGGATCGTCCCTCAAAATTAAGTCTATAATAATGTATCCACAACATTGTTCAAGTTCACTCATCTTTGTGTGGAATATAATTATAGAATTTTAAATATGGCTGTCTGGCTTCAACTCATTATCGGCCCACTCATGAGGACGATCTCTCCCCTTGAGGAAGCCTAGAGCATATACTGCCACTTTATACATATTTTATTTTAAACATAGGTTAATTAAAATATTGTTGTCTCTCCTCGTAATTGAGAAGTTTTGGAGAGCACTCCATCTCGCAACTTAGTAGTCAATCCGAGAATTGGAAGATCTTATGTCCAAGGCTTTTGACATGGCTCAACGACAACTATTTAACAATAACAAAACGTAAAAAGGTCACTTAAATATACAATAAAAAATCCATTAACGTTTCAAGGTCTGACCAAACCCGAGTACCTTAACACGGTCAACCATTTATGATTGATACAAGCGCGACTGGGCGTAGAGCGCTGTTAAAGAAGACTCTCAAAGACTGTTTAAAAAAGCTAAGCAAAATGTTTATCATGGCTCTAGTTCCAATTCCACTGCTGACTTCGTCGCCCGATTACACCGCCAACTTAATTCAAAATATTGTTTCTCTGGTTTTGTAATTACTCATCTATTGTAGAACGGAATAATAGAAGGAAATAATAAAACTTATTAATGAGAAGGAACATCTGTCGCTCAAACTTCACACTAATTACTGACGAGTTTGGCTAAACGAGCATAATTTAATATTAATCTGTCTAATGCCTTAAATAACGCCATATATATAGGGTGCTTTTCTATCAGAGATGTGCTATGCAGCTATGCTGCGAAGATGTGAAATCCAATAAATATGATTGGTTCAATAAATTGATTGATTTCCACCAATGAATATGATTGGTGGATATCAACGCATCCATAGCAACGTTACATAGCACATCTCTGGTAGAAAAGTAAAAGAACACTGGCCTTTCTGTTACTTAATACACATATTAATTTGTAACATGTCGACTTGAGTAACATTACATAAAACGATAGCAATTTCAAAGAATAATCAGAACTTTTATCTGTTTCTCTCCTCTATTATTAGTTAATACTTAATGTATTTACATTATTGTTCTATTCGACTGCTATTATAAAATTTTATCTTTGAATATGTAATACAAATACGTGATTGTACCCATTTATTGTTCTAAAATGAAGTGAACGTGGATTGTGCATATTCACGAAATGTATTTTGTATATTATTATAATATTTTGTCTCTGTGACATGAATAACAATAGTACAGAATTATTATTAATATAACAAATATAAATGAACATTATGGGAGGACTACAAATAGTTGATAGTCTAGTCAATTAGATTTTTTACGCAGAATCCCGCTTATATTTATAAATGTGAACGTTTGTATTACGTATAGTACGTCACGATGGTTGGAAATCTGAGCACAATTTTCGATTTTCTTAACTTATACCAGTTGTATAAACAACGGGAAAGTAGACTGAGTACAGAAATGCACTATTTGAAACTATTTGCGAGAACACGAACAAAGATCCTTTTCGAATCGTAATAATATTTGCTTCAAGATTCCTTATCAATAGTTATTGCATTCAACCTTGAATAATGCTTCAAGCATAGTAGTAATATTGCACATATTATATGTATAACACATACGCGCGCGAGCGCGCCCACACACACACACACACACACACTCACACACACACACACACACACACACACACACACACACACACACACAAACACACACACACACACACACACACACACACAAACACACACACACAACGTTTCATATTGGTTCTGATATCCGGATATTATAAGTATTTTCGAAATGAAATCCGTGTATATCTGGACAATATGCCATGTAGTGTTGTTTGTAAATAGTAACCTCAGTTGAAAAAAATTCACAAAAAAATTATAGTAACTAGTGTGTAGTTACTATTAATAAGTTGAATCCTAAAAAAATTTTTTTTTTAAACGCTTTTATTTCAATAATGTTTAGTTTATAAAATTAGCTACAAGTTGTGAAAATTTCAAGTCTCTACGTAAAATAGAACATAGAGAATTATGCGTCTAAAGTCTGAAAATCGTTTTTTTTAATTTAACAACAAATAAACAATGAAAATTAGTTTAAAATATGATTTTCGTGTATTGTCATCGGAAATACACATGTCTGCCAAATTTCATCAATTTTCATTAAAGGGAAGTCATTCAAATTAACGTTACAAGATTTGATGCTTTGATGCTTTGATGCTTTGATGCTCCGAAGTGAAGCTAAATAAAAGCGTTTAAAAATAACAATGCTGTTCACGATGCACAAAATATCTTTACTGTTCAACTTTCCGCGGGTGAGGCAAGTATATTTTAAAAACTTAGCATCATTTTAGAACGTATATGAGCGAAATAACCGGATAGGGAATAAAGTTGGAGTGCTCAATTGAAGACTGTTATCAGAGAATGTTTTAGTATTAATGTTTGTAGGTTTGTAGTTTTACAGGATATAAAGAAGATATTTATTTGTATGTACCTAATACTGCAAAATAGTTTGTAAAACAACAGTAACTAACTATTTATTCTAAACTCTCTGAATTCTGTCTTTCTGCTCTAAGATCATAAATAAGTAGGAAGCACCTCTAAGCAGGATCTAAGTAGGAAATCTGTGCTAATTTTACCAAGGTGAAAACTCTGTTAAAGATCTCATCTGATAATCCTTTGATTTCACTTCATGTGACCTCTGTAATTACATGGTTTTGTGAGATAGGTAAGTTAAACATATTTTTTTATGGAAATAGCTGACAAACGAGCTGACGATATGGGCAGCGGCCGTTGTCGCCAATGGACATCAGTAACATCAAAGGTATCACTGATGGGTTGCCAGCCAAGAAAGAAAGAAAAAAAGGAAAAAAAGTGTCTCTCAAGACCCCCCCAGAATACGACGAGTCATTTGGGGGCTGACTCAAGCAAAGAGGGTTCGTCTAATATCTGAACTACTTTAAGTAGCTGTGCCGCGCGGTTTCACCCGCGTTAATTTATGGAAAAAATACTATAAAATAATAAAATTATTTATTTAGTGTTTACTGTTCAGATGTCTCTATTATAATTAATAATGAAGGTGAGAGACCTCCAGGGAAGTCAATGGTTTCCGATAGGTAGTTGAGACAAACTACAGGTCACTTGCATCTTGTGTCAACCTTGACTAATAACACTAATAACTCACATAGGTAGGTTATAAACCTCAGTTCTACACAGGAAGGGAGTAGCAAATCATAGTGTATCAAATTGTAGTCAAGCTATAAATATAAAATAATAAAATAATAATATATAAAAGAATAAAATTAATTATTTTGTGTTTACTGTTCAGATATATTTATTATAATTAATTATTAAGGTGAGAGACCTCCAGGGAAGTCAATGGTTTCCGATAGTTGAGACAAACTACAGGTCACTTGCATCTTGTGTCAACCTTGACTAATAACACTAATAACTCACATAGGTAGGTTATAAACCTCAGTTCTACACAGGAAGGGAGTAGCAAATCATAGTGTATCAAATTGTAGTCAAGCTAAAATACATACGTATAAACCTAAAATACATACGTATTATATTAAAATTAAGTTATTGTGTGTCGTATACTTAACTCTCTTTTACTGTAAATCCACTTATTTATTTCTTCATAGAACTACATATCGTAAATCGCAAAAATTATTTGTATATTAGTGATTTAACTAATCCGTAACCTAGTATCATGGTTTGAGTGATATCCGAACAGAGGAAGGAAGGCTCCGAGACGCTATTATCTAAACGGCAAATGCCTTTTGTTGGCTCCATTCACACTGGAGTAATTAATAACCGCTCTAGCGGTTGTTCGTGGCACCTTCCTTCACCTTAGAATTCCAAACGCCGATGATTCCAAACGCAGATACTTTAGTACATACTTGAATAATAGAGGGACTATATTTAAACCCTTTTTACAAAATATGTCACGGCCAACTGCATGCAATATTGCACGGCTGACTCATTGAACGACGGCGTTAAATAACCATTTACATTAACTTAACACACATTGACTTAACATACATTGACTTAACACACATTGACTTAACACACACAACTACAGTCGTTATGTTGGCCGTTTGAATAACGTCATAATTATAAAGTGATTCAACAACAAAACATTATTGTGTTGTCGTTCAATGAAAGGAGTAGTCCTTTGAACAACTTTTGATAGCCCTACGGCTATGTCCACAAGTTGTCTTATTACAATGAAATAATGACATCGAACAACGTCAAATATAGTGTAGCGTATTGTGTTTATGTCATGATGTGTGTTGTTATTAAAGTCGGGTGGTTAAAGAAATGTTTGTATGTTTGTAACAAATAAACTCAAAAACTATTGAACTCATTTCAAAAATTATTTCACAAATACAGAGATACTTTATTCCTAAGTAGCATAGACCATATTTGATTTTGATTTTACTTCATCACAACTAAAAATTTTTGACAGCGAAGTGAGTATATAGTTTGTAATGTAGTGGTTTTAGAGGAGAAGAATCGATCTGGCTAGGTTTCTGGGAAAATTCGTATGTAAATACATAAATAACTCGATCGCTCAGATGCCATGTATACTAAAATATTCACTATTCCTGTTTTTTGATCGATAAAATCCACGTCACGTGTCATAATATTATAAGGTTATTCGAACGATATAAAATTATTACCAAACATGGTAATAATTGATACTGGAAGTCAATTTTAGACTGTTATCTCGACTTACCACAGACTAGAGACGATTGACGATGTTTCTTAAACCGGTAAGCAAGACATTAAGGATTCGGTTCCTGAGCAAGATAAGTGTTTATTTAGGGTTTGAGTATTTAGGATTGTCCCTTACCCTCACTAACTTGCGCTTTAAATCAAATAAGTTTTCACGAGCAGGGATTACGTGTAAATACTGCTATGAATACAATTAAGTCGATAAAACATTTTCTGCTACATGATTTTAAACTTAATACATCTAGGACTGTGCAGCTTTTATTAACCGACTTCAAAAAAAGGAGGAGGTTCTCAATTCCACTGTATTTTTTTAAATGTTTGTTACCTCAGAACTTTGGACTGGGTGAACCGATTTGGATGATTATTTTTTTAATCGAAAGTTGGTGCTTGTCGTGTGGTCCCACATAAATTTAAGCGAGATTTGACTATGGAATCCATGTCCAAAGTATATAAGTCGTAAAGCATTAAGTATGTGCGCAATAAATGGACGAATAACTCAATATCGCGCCAACCCATTTCGATGATTCTTTTTTTTATTGGATGTACTTCATTTGAAGTCGGTCATTTTTTTTGTTAAAATGTTAGTTATTATACTGGTACTTACGAAATGTATTTTTTGTCGGCGCATTTCGATCTTTTAAAAAAAAATTGTGACTATAAGGTTAAATTGGCAATGACAACCAATAGTTATAAAATAAATTAAGGGCATATATTATAATTATAACGTACACTGCCTTTGTATTATTTATTATCGCCCTGTACGAATTTGAATATCCGTCGGGTGACCAGTTACCAATTTTTAGCCAAAATACTCTTTTCTCACATAAAAATTACAATATCTAAACTTGTTAAATAAACGCTGAGCAAACCAAGAACAAATATTTATTTGACACAAAAAGCCCATCAAACTTGACCCTTCGTTTCGTAGTTAGAGGGGATGGAACAAATTATTTTTACTTTTTCCTTTTACTTTCTGTGCAACGGGACAAGTGAAACACTAATGTGCTTGTGGAGGTCACCAATATGGGGGTGTGCGTGTTCTGGTGTGACCACGGGCCTATTATGAACTTTTGTAAAACCATTCATGTTCTAGGCAATTCATTTCTCGGGCTTTAAACGACGCATGATTGGCTAAAAAGTGTCACGTGACCACTTTCGTAACACGAATTTGACGTTTACACTGGAACTTGGCTGGAATAAAGAGTTCATAATAGACCGCCTGGTAACTGGTATAGTTACGGTGTTCAGGTTAGGCGGGTATGATGGGAACACTCGAATGATGCGCACGAGATTTGATTTCATACTATTTGTGATTTGTACCTAATAATATAATGCATTTTTGCGTGTTCAGTTACCTCAATCGATCATAAACAGGGGGCAATGACATTTATTTATGCTACTACATGCAAAATAGTGCCAGTTCTCACATCACGGAACAACTCAAAGGGACTCAGTAGTCCCTACTAGATACTAGTTTATGTCAGTATATACACTCGTTAGATTCTATTGACTCCTATCTGATCGATGTCCTATCTGACCTACGGATATTTATTAACCCAAAATATCTTTTTAATATAATTCTTTTAATTTTTGTTTCGTCAACTCTAGAATAGCAATCGCTAAGTTTGATAGAAAGATCATGTTACATTACTTATCTTTCTTAAATTTTCTGTAGTTAAAATAATGTATCTACATGAACAACAGTGAGTATTAATATTATTTAATCTTCATTAGGGAGATGTATCCATCAAAATTCATTTGTTAATTAATTCATTTCAAAATTCATTGTATAAATTTGCACTCATATTATAACAATGTCGCATTCAAAATGTTTGCTTTATTCCGCAGAGAAACTTAATTGTAATAATAGTTTACTACAAAGTTCAAGTAAGCGGACTTCTGTATCTGTATCCCGAGTATTTCAAATTATTTCGTGGTTATTCAAGTTGCTTACAAACTTGTATGGAGCAGTGATAGCCTAGCGGTTAGAACGTTGGTCTCCCGAACCAAGGGGCCCGAGTTCAAATCCTGGCACGCACCTCTAATTATCAAATATTATGTGCGTATTAGAAGTTAATTATCACTTGCTTCGGTGAAGGAAAACATCGTGAGGAAACCTGCACACCTGAGAGTTCTCCAGAAAGTTCTCAAAGGTGTGTGAAGTCTACCAATCCGCACTTGGCCAGCGTGGTAGACTATGGCCTGTACCCCTCACATTGTGAGAGGAGACCCCGAGCCCAGCAGTGGGACAATTATGGGTTGCTGCTTTACAAATTTGTAAGTGTTAACAATAATTGGAATTATATTCCAGAATTTAATCTTTTATAGCTCTAGTGAACATTTTATAAACTCATGCCGTTTTAACTCAGTCTACAGAAGTAGTCAATCTTTAGAATCAATGTATGTCTTTTTATCGTAATTTATAGGTTAACGCTATAACTAATTTCAAGATGTTATATAACAAATAAGATGCGTATAAAAATCGACTATTCAGTATTTGTAAATTTGACTTTTATTACTAATATTAAACTTAATTCGAAATATTCAGTTATAATATTTAGTTAATATGCCTGCGCGTGTTTGATTTCGGTATCATTAGTTACAGGATGTTTTCAGGTGACCTGCGGGCATATTCTGAACTTTTATAAAACCATTCATGTTCCAGGCAATTCATTTCACGGGCTTTAAACGGCGTATGATTGGCTAAAAAGTGTTACGTGACCGCTTTCGTAACACTAATTTGACGTTTACACTGGAACTTGGCTCATTAAGAGTTCATAATAGACCGCCTGTACAATAACAAGTTAATCATGGATATCGATCTATAAGTCTATTATAGTATAATATATTTTACTTTAAAAATATGATAATGAACCAAAATAAAACTGGAACATTGCACATAAAAATTGGATAATTATAACACTTGATAAACTTGATCTTAAATTGAAATTTCATAAACTCGACAGTTTTATTTACACTAAACATAGCTAAGAGCACTATCGATTAAGTCACCTTTCAAACAAAAAACTAGATCAAAATCGGTTCATCCGTTTGGGAGCTACGATGCCACAGACAGACATACAGATACACAGATACACAGACACACAGATACACAGACATGTCAAACTTATACCATCCCTCTTTTTTGTTGGGGGTTAAAAGTCTATTATTTATATATTTTGGAAATACATAAATTCTAACATATTATTATGAGTAACGAATATTTTACGATCTAGGATGCCGAATATTTGAAAGGAGGAATACAATCAGCAGTTATTGTCAAACAGTTGCAGTTCAGTTTACACTAATACGATTCGTTATAACATTTTCAATAGATAATATATAATTCATACGTCATTAATATTTTGCTGCGCATGCAAAATGATGCTTGATTAAGAGAATTTGCCTCTGGCAGCGTTTGCATAATATAGCAAACAATTCGAGGCAACATGGGTATCTATTATAGATATTTGAATTTACAAAAAAAGATACAGTTTTTTTAGAAATTATAGTGAGTTTTAGAAATTATGTACAATTTTTCATTGGAGGAAAATACTACATATAATGCACTACGAGTAATAGAGCTAGAGTATATACAGCGTAACATTTTGCTTTAACGATATTAGAAAATTTTGAAATATATGTGATCTATCCCTCTATCAGTCTTTGAAATCCTATGCTGGATATAGACCTAAGGACCTCCATTATTTAGCTCCATTTCCACCAGTATTTCCCACCATAAACACAATGATTCAATACTGTTTAATTCTGGTGTTATAGGGTGACCTAACACAAGTTACATTTTACCCTAACATTACACCTTTTGAGGAGATTTCTTCCCCACTGATCAACCAACAACCGATCGAATCGATCGAATTTGTCATTTATTTTATTCCGTAACTAGTGCTCTGCTGTCGAACTGCTGTCGGCGTGCAGTTGGCCTGCTGTCGAACTGCTGTCGGCGTGCAGTTGGCCTGCTGTCGGACTGCTGTCGGACTGCTGTCGGCGTGCAGTTGGCCTGTTGTCGGACTGCTGTCGGCGCATCGACTGCAAGCGTCGACGTTTGCAGTTGGCTCTCGACTGCAAAGTGCTGCTCGTGTATAAGCGCTCTAATTCTAAGTCATGGTCCACTTGAGTGCTAAATTCCATGAAAATCATGTTCAGTTTTTGCGTGAAAGAGTAACAAATATCCATATATCCTCATAAACTTTTACTTTTATAATATCAGTAGGATTATGAGTTTTATAGTAGCAACATTATGAGTCTCATGGTAGCAAAATTATGAGTTTCATAGTAACAACATTATGAGTTTCATGGTAACAAGTAGGTACGTAGGCAGATAAAGAAAATGTTGATATATTGTCAAATTGGTCCTGAAAGACGAATAAAATGACGCCGGCTACAACCATTACGGATGGGAACTTGATGCGGTCATTACAATTTGATTGGTCCTTCACGGACGAAAATAAAAATAACTGTGCCATATACTTGATAAGAACCTCTTCTGTCATGCATTAAGATGGTTTAGCATTCGTTTGGTGCGTTGCAGAGAAATGGTATATTTAATACGGAGTTGTTGCAAAACAGATTGTATCATGTCTTCTAGATCGTCCAGTGACGTAATATAATATTTTTAATTCCAGACATTAATATTCTATGAGTATGGAGCTTTATATTAGCTAGCCGCCAAACGAGCTGACGATCCACCTGATGGTAATTGGCTATCGTCGCCCATGGACATCAGCGACACCAAAGGCATTACTTTTGGGTTGCTGGCAAATAAAGAGAAAATGAAAAGAAAAAAAGAACTGGCTCTCAAGCCCATAGCCAGAACACAACTATATAGTCATTTGGTGGTTGACTCAAGCTATTAAGAGGGTGGTAGCTATTCAGGTGGATGCCACGGAGAAATAATAATAGTAGTATTAAAGTAGTAGTATTAATGAACTATTAAAGTCAATATAACCACCGTAATATCGTATTGTTAACGTTGAATCGTCCGAAGACGTAACGAAATCTAATGGGGCCAAAATCCTAGCATGCCCTAAAATGTTCGGATTCTCTTTAAAAAAAACTTATGATCAAGCTATCCAACTACCGTTGACGCTTGAAACGTTTTGTTTAGAATTAAACTGGTCTCCATTATTTTGTGCTTGCTGCTACTGCACACAAAATTATAACCTCGTCAAACCAAAATTACTGCTATAAGTTACGAATGTTTACTTTTATGTCTATACTAATACTAAAACACCTCATAATAAACTATTTTCTCAAGTTCCAGCTTAGTAATTACATGAAATGAAATCCATCAACGAAATACATCTCAAACTGACATAACTTGCACCAAGAATTGTTTGTTTTAAGTTTAAATGCTCTTTATACGAGTATAATGCCAACACAAAGGCGGTTGCTCGCCTGACGCTTTCACAATGGGCTTCTAGCTATTAATTATTTGCTAGTCGTAATGCCGACAATAGTGCCAGAACATGAGACGTTCTGCTCGGAACGATCCCACATCAGCTGTAACAGCCAACTGAATGCATTATTATGCATTAGGCTCTATAGCGCTTATGATAAGACTATTTTCGTTGAATGAAAAAGGTATAAGTAATATTACTGTTGTGAAGAGAAGACAAGAACTTCATAAATAGTGGAGTGGCAATTCAGCTAGGAATATTGATAAATATTATAAGTTTCGTAAATACTTATATTCGATGGAATTTTTATTTTCGTTTCTGATTTTGTGTCAGTCTTCTGGTACTTTTGCTGATTTAGGTGATCTAGCGAATGGCGTAGGTATAACTTAATTGAGGTGAAATAAAAAAAATGAATTCATTGTTTAGTCTTTCAAGAAATAATATAGAAAGTTATCAAAAAAATTCGTGCTAAAATAAAATAAAAATGTAGTGTCAAACACAAATAGCCAACAACAAAACATGTAACAAATAATATTGTATTGTTCTCATATTTTTTGATTTACAAAAAAGATTTTCATTTTTCGCCACCAATTATAATTGATAATTGAGAAAATAAAATTGAGTAAAGTGAGAAATTGTTTTTCTCATAATTATGATTTGTATTTTTATAGTAGTATTTTGAATTGTATTTTGAATTGAGTTTTATTATCATAAGTAACAGTATATAAATTTTAGCATAGTAACAGAATACCTACAAGAATTTGTACAGAGTTTTCTGTGAATTTTAATTTTGATAATAGTTTGAAAAAGTTAAATATGAAAGAGCTTTCAAAATGATTTCTAGGAAACTGGAAATATTTATTTTCATGCCTGCGAGTACTTCTTTTAAATAAAAATATTTTGAATTCTTCTTAAGTACGTAGTTAAGAAAAAGGATCTAAGAAAGTAAGCTATTATATTGTGTTCATAAAGATAAAAACGGAATCCTCATAATCTGTCTGTCAAGATCCATTTATTTATAGATCGCGGGGAGGTATAAAGTTGAAATTAATATCCAATGGTTGATTATGCAATCCCCCAAAGTTGTGAAAAAATCGACATTCTTAATCATTGCAATCAAAAGATATCGCCGTTTATGCCATATATTTTGGCTAAAATGTTGGCAATGTTTTATAGCACAAGTAAAAAGAAAAATGCGGAGTCTGTAAATTTGTAGTTCATCACAAAATAACATAGCCGTGATAGTTTTCTTCTTTACTTAATATAAATGTTAAATAAAAACTTAAAACAATGTTGAATACAACAAAAGAGAAGATATTGAGGTTACCAATTATTATTATATTAATTACAAAATACTGAATACAAAGTTAAGTAACTACTTTGTACTTGAAAATACATTTTCCTGGAACCACTCATAGTAGGGATTCGTTGAAGCGATGGCCTAGTTTGATTTTGACGATGTGTTTTGTATAAACTACATAAATGATTATGTAAAATTTTTAGCTTCATCAAATCAAAGTAAGTCTCTTCAAATAAGCATAAGAAAATGAGAAAATCACACAGTAATTCGATTCGACTAACAAGCTTTATAACATGAAGAAGAAAGCTGTAGTTATCTAATATGTACTGAAATGAGATAAAATATAGAAGCAATCAAGAAAAGAGAGCAATGACATGAGAAAAATCACATAACGAGGCAGATTTAACACACTCGGATAAAGCGCGGGGTGAACGTAATTTTCTTACGTATTGGAAAGAAAAAGGTTTCAAATAAGTAACAAAATTTTGCTTATTTCTTCCTTAGATAATTATACAGTTATCAAGTAAAATATAATATCATATTTTAAGTTCGTATTTCGTTTAATTACGATGTATGTTTAAAATTAGGCAGTGTTTTAAATATTCTGTTCAACAACACAGTAAACAACCGTTCTTAGGATAAGTAAAATTACTATGTAAAATAGCTCTTAATAATTATCTAAGTTACTAACTGTGTAATCCATTTTTGGCCTTAGTATGTATATTTAAAATTATATCGACTGTTGTACCTGTAACGCTGTTGGATTGCCTAATAAACGATAAAATAAAATAAACAACTCTTTATGAGGTAAGTATAATGAGTGGTCTTATGGATGGTGTTTTTGCCAATTCTGGGAACTAGTCAGTAAAAAATGCATTTCAGTGCTGTAGGTAGAAAGCTACACGCACAATTTTTTACTTTTATATTACTTTTATATTGAAGTATTGCTAAGACAATAGAAAAATGTCCATGTCTCGTTTAGAAAAGCAGTATAACGTCCACACATAAGGGTCATATTATAGTAAACATATTGGGGCTCAGGTTGAACTTTATTATTTAGGCTATCTTTATTGTAGTTTCATCCATTACAATTTTTTTACTTAGCACCCATTTTTTTTCTCCACTATTCCTGATCATAAGAACACTAAAATACTTACGGATCATCGATGTGGTTTGTCAATATTGTATCTGTATTATTATAAAAATAAGGCACTGTACCTACCAGATGCATTGACAACTTTCTGTACGGCTAAAGGGTATCATTTTTGCCTTGAGTTGCGATTCGCCTATCTATGAGAGGGGAAAATACATATAAATCACTGTCACCGACTGCAAAGCAACGGCTGAGAGAAGGTTTTTTAGTGATCACA
Source organism: Thymelicus lineola (assembly GCA_963932265.1). Taxonomy (NCBI): domain Eukaryota; kingdom Metazoa; phylum Arthropoda; class Insecta; order Lepidoptera; family Hesperiidae; genus Thymelicus; species Thymelicus lineola. Next base: position 6,013,060 of record OZ010699.1, on the reverse strand, counting down.
AAAACAGGGACAAGAAAAATTCCACGTGGCATTTTACCAAAGTAAGCTCGGACGTGAAGCAAAAATACCATTGCATTTTTAAAATATATATTTTTACGTTCAGGTTTATTTGTTTAATATTATGTATGGTGACCATGTCAAACATATTTTTATCCAGAAATTGAATATTGAAATCTTTGGTGCTGATATTCATTATATATGTCATTCGAAATTTTTCCTGTATATTTTGGTGCATGAGATATGAACTATTGATTTTCAAGTGCAGCGCATACGTATGCAGGGGCAATCTATATTGGGAAATCATGTCAAGACATTCCAATAATACTTTTCTGCATAGCATTATTACATACTTTTATAATAATATATTGCTTCAATAATGCCCTCTTTCATTGCACCATGCATCCGCGCAAGAAAAAGTTACTTTAGCATCAATTGGAACTTGGCATTCCGTTACGGACTCATTTTAATAACCAGTGTGTGCAGGTAGTGGAATAGATAATGGTTACTTTGGATGACAATAATGGTAATAATGGTAAACTGTGGATAGTGGATGGAAAGCCTATTCAAATAATTACTAACTTAATTCCCCCAACTCCGTTCCACCATCACAAATCCCGCACGACGCGCTTTGTTTCGTGTTTTATTACCTTACCATCAGGTGGGTTTGTAGTCAAACATTATTTATTAAAAAAAACTCCTCATAGAGTTGCCCGTGAGGGTACTCCCGGACTCCTGAGGTGTGGTCCATGTATGTGCCTACGGTAACATCTTACTCCGGAGGCGTTTCTATTAATATCATTAATATAAGTACATACAATAATTAAAGTACAAAATGATTAACTCAACTAAATAATGTCCAAATTAAATCTTACAATACAAAAAGGTTGACGCTGAAAAGACTGATAAAGTAATACTGATAAGTATAATGAAGGCGGGGCTTGGGAGACGCTAAGCCTTCTAACGTACGTCGCCGAGAGAAAAATCATAGTAATAAAAGAACTAGAACCTTGTGTAGTGTTTTTTTGAAGTAAGCTTAACGAGATAATCCACTTTAGTTCTTGAACAATTATTTTATGAAGAAGCTATTAGGGCTATGTTATTTATGTATCCTTGACATTTTATTTGAGAAACAAGATGTTAGGTCTAGAATTTTTGACGAGTGGGACGTTTCTGTAATATAATTAAATTGGCTTTATATAAATTTCTTTAGACATTTCATCTTTAGTATAATTTTCCATGATTTTAAGTATTTCATTCTCGAGTAGGTGGTAATCTCTGTTACAAATTAAAATAGGCTGTCTAGATGTTCCAGTGAACACAAATAAGATAAAATCATTTGTAATGTTAAGGATTAATTAAAGTTTACAGATGAAGTCATACAATTTTAATATGATGAAATTAAAGGAAACAAGTTTCATAATATTATTATGTACTCTATCAGGCAAATTAACACAGCTATTTACTGTCATAAAACATACTGCCCTATTATCAAATACAACAGTCTACAAGAGTCTACAAATATATTTCGCGTTACAACCCCGTACGAAAAATTCCCAAGCAATAACACTGATGAATTATGACACTATTATCTTTTGTTGGTTGTTGAAAAAACTGCTTTACCGACACCATGTCAACATTATCATCACGACATGTCAACAAACATTATTATTACTTGAAAAGCAAAAATAACACATTACTTCGCTCTTCCAACCCCATTGTATTTCCCTCGTCATTTCTATTTATTGCCCCGCGCCGTATACGCATTTTTCGTTATTTGCATAAGAGAGGCTTGCATTAAAACGCGAAAATTTTTTACGACGACATAGATTTTTATTTGGCCTTTCGCGAAATATTACAATATTTTGAGACCGAGATTCAATTGGGCCGTAAATATTCCTTTACACAAATTTTGTTTTCTTTGCAGTTGTACGTGTTTTGCTGTGTTGTTTGAAGTTAATATCATAACGGAATTACGACCGGCATGGCACCATGCTGAATCACCGTTCGAAGGGTCCTGGGTTCGATTATCCAGTTCTATTTTGATAAATTTATTTATATAATACTTAACGACTACTGGACAATTGTTATGATCTTTAAAGTATGAAAGAAAATAATTATTTTCATCTGATGTTGCTATAGAAGTTTTAGTTCATGCTCATGATTTTATTTGCTCTAGAGGGTGCCATAATTAAACTTAATGTGACATCAAATACAACCCTAAAATAACTAATACTTAGAGGACACTTCCTGCGTTTAATTTTAATATGGAGTTTAGAAGTTTTGAGGGCACAGATGCACACATAAATATCGGTTAAAATCATAACCCTTCTCTTGGCTTTTCCATAGTCGGATAAAAAGAAATATCGCAAGCGCTGACACGCCATTTTTCTCTTATCAGGATATAGCGCTTATGAATATAACCCTTCACGCTGATTTACATCAGTGCCCATTCGTAAATGTTCAGTAATTAACCCAAATATCTCTTAATATTTTCAGGTCTTTTGTTAATACATAGCTGCTATACGACCTGACTCTGCGTGATTGGTAATTGGTCACAGCTCCTTTGAAGTTTTGTAACATCAAAAATAGTAATTAAAAAAAATACATTGCAAACAATGAGTTTAAACGGTTGTTATCGTAAGATAACATTCGTTAAGCCATGTCGAAGGGCCTCGGTTGGCATGAAAAACTTCTGGCACATGGGTTGGCCACTAACCCCTCCATCAGTCCGCACTGAGCCAGCGTGGTGTTGTATGCTTTAGGCCTCCTCAAGAGGAGAGACCCGTGCTCAGTAGTCGGCCAATAATAAGTTGAAGCCAAGTCGTACGCTTACTGGTTGTGGCTTTTCGTTCCTTTTGTGGTACCTACTAAGAAAGGCCAAAGTTCTTATAATAGGATGTTTACATATTACACTAGGTATTATTACATTTTACTTAAACATAATGCTATTACCAGCTATAAGTCTACCAGCGTCATAATTGAAAGCGATATCATATTCAATTTTAGACACAAAATATTCATGCACAAACTTGGTTCTTCCAAAATATTTTAAAAGAGTGGTGGTTAAAAGAGTGGTATTTTAAGAGAGAATTACTTACTAGACTTGAAACATATTATGAGACGCTATATTTATTCTCTTTCTACGAAATGGAATATTTTTAAACATCTAGTTTGTGTAAGAGTTTTTATAACCAGCCTGTAAATCAACCACACTCAATCTATTTTTTAAGATAAAAATGGTCTTGCTTTTGAAACACGTAAAGAAGTTTCTTTTAAAAATTCTTGTAACACATCATTTTGATAGAAATAGAATAGAAGAGAAGTAAATAAATCAGCGTTAACGATTTTAGTTCACTCGTACGAGTAGTTTAGTGGTTAGTTTCTAGACTGTTTAAGAGGATGTTTAAAGTTACAACGTGAAACTTTCTATCGAGTATTTACTTCACCTAGAAAGAATAAATGTATTAGAATTTACTGTTTAATTGATCTGAGATTGTTTACCGATACATTGACTAAAGAAGTAAAGCAAGAATTAAATACTGTGTCTTGTAAAAAGGTAAAGTAAGAAGTTTATTAAAAACGTAAATCTAAAATTAAGAATTTTCTTCTAAAAATCGGTATATTCTTACACCCATTTCTTTTTCAAATGGATTGTTGTAGTTCGCTCTAGCGGCCTTTACGGAGCAAATCTCTAATCTAAGACTATTTCTCTACTACCGAGACTAATTGAAGTCGATTAGAAATATGTATCTAAGTTTACGGTGAAAATGACGTTAATATTTTAATTTTATTTTCGTAGATATATGTCATTACTCACTACCTATGACTATAATAATGATTAATGGGTTATAGTATCGAAGTATGGACCAATACCACAGCTAATACAAATAAGAAATAACCTTGTTAACCCAGCTAATGTGTAGGTAAGTCGTTTGAGAAGTGCAGGGTTCGTTTACAATACATTGTATTGTACAAGGCACGGACTAGTAGGTACTCATGATATATGACGCGAGACCGCCTCAGGCAGTAGCGCCATATCGTGACGTAAAACTTTTGTAACTAGAGCGAGCTAGTTCTTATTATTAACACACCGACCCGGTCATCGACCGAAATGTCTTGAGTTAATCAAACAAGAACAATGTTAATTAAACCAATTAATGCCAAAAAAGCCAAATGTATCGATTATGATTGGTTTTATAAACGGTTTTAACCCGTCATATCACTTTACGTCAGTTTAGGTTTAGGCCTATAGAGGTAAGGAGAGCCATCTCATAAGAGGGAAAAGTTGAAAAAGTGTCCAGCTGTTTACTGAAAATATAATTAGTTCCAGTACCTACTACCATCCTATGACAGTAGCGCTGGCGTTGCAATAAGTACGATATGAATATAACTATTGTCGCTGTTCTAGACGAAATTTATCCTAGCGTACCACAGCGCCACCCGTTATTGGACGCGTTTTTACGGACACTTTTCATACACAGAGATGGCTCTCCTATCAGGTAAACTCCATGGTTTAAGGCTCTTCATATAACATTGTTTCGACGACTTAAATTTTTATTAAATTTTGATAACTTATGATGTGATGGGATATTTACTAAAACATACGTTTAATATGATTTCTAATTAACTCTAAAATGAGCAGGGATTTTAAACAAATTTCGGCAAAATCCTTTGTCTGTAAGTAACTATTACGCAGTAACTACACATGCAACACATGCACACATGCAACTATTCATGTCAATGATTATTCTATTTCGTTGAAAGACGCCCATGCAAGGTTAGGTTTATTAATAAATGGCAGCTGTTATTATGGGCATCTTAGTTCCCGAATACTATAACTTAATACTCGAACATCACTACATTCCCAGATGATGCTTTTTGACGATGTAGATTTGTTTTATATGATAAATGATCCACCCAATGATAAATGGCCATTACCATAATAAATAATATCAAAAGCATCACCGACGCGTTGCCGACAATAAAAGAAGAGAAAGAAAGAAAGAGCTGGCTCCCAAAACAAAAAAGGTGATAAGGCGCACTTACACAAACCTTTTGACTTGAAGACACCCATATAAATGGGGTCAAATCACAGGGTGAAAGAGATGTCAACATAGTCCAGAGTATAGTTGTAGAACCGGACTCGTTTCAGATACAGATATTATATATTATTATGTCCTCGAGTAAGGGACGAACGGTACTAATGATATATGGGGTGGTCCCGCCTCGGGTACTCGAGTAAGATGCCGTGACATAAACATTTTCTCGTCGACACTGCTAGGGTTAACTCTATAAGGTTTTGTATAGTAACATGGTAACAAGATACCATCCATTTGTATAGCTTAGATGCCTCACCATTCACTTGCTAAATGGAATTTTTTGATTTTAACTCAATATTGTGACGGAATCACTGCTTAGTTAATTGCTTATTTGAAAAATTATTTTAAAAAGTTCTTGTCTGTTTGGTAAAAATATCTTAATTATTGTATTACAGTTGTGAAAATGCTTATAGGTAAATGGGGCCCGAGTACGCCCCTAATGGAGGCCATACACGATCAAGTATACGTGTCAAGTTTACAGCGGACTTGACGTGGCATCTAGTAAACTTAATTGTGTATGGTCACGGTATAGCTATCTGGCCATATAGCTATCTTATGCACACTGGATGCGCATCGAGTCAAACTGCAAACTTGACAATCATAATATACTAATAATCATAATATACACTTCATAATATACTAAAGTATCATATAACTTCTATAGAGTATCTATCAACAATCATGGAGCAAAACGATACGCTTGTTATCACAATGTATTGCGTGCAATGTTCCCGTATTCGCTTTATTTCAGTCGTGGATATAATACAATGCTCGGGCGAGAAATAACGGTGCTAGGGATCCTATTTTCACGCCATAGACGTTATCGTGAATTCGACAAATATCGAAATAATAAAATAATAGTTAGAAACTAAATACACGGTTTTATAGTATCAATGTAGGTACTAAAAAAACTGTGAATAACGGCTGTTAACCGTTAAGTTGCCTCGCCTGGAGCCAAACGAGAAATTAGTTCAACTAGGCTTGCAAAATTTGACTCACTTAAATAGGATGTATTCGGGATGTCAAGTTCAAGAATATGTCTACGTACATCCAAGAGATTGTAGAGTTTTTCGTCGACATTTTTCGTAGAGATTTGAGATTAGAGATTATGTCTAAGTTCAATATTATCTCTTCGATGCAAGAATGGGGCTCCTGATGATAAATATTGTCGCGGTCGAGCCGCCGTACTCCAGGTCAAATACCTGAGCATACTCGAACAACTTCTGGAGAATACTGCAACAATACCTAGTATTACTAACCTCTCTTTTCCCCTTACTACATTAAACAGAGATAGAATTTTACCACTACATTTTTTTAATTCTATAAATATTTTTATGGGGGCAGACAAATAAATATTGAAGGAAAATACTTTAAGTTCGAACTTCTTTTTTTGGGTATGTCTGGTATAACAATTTTATTATACATGACCATTTATGGGGGCGTAGCCCGTGGCCCTGAGATTAATTTATTAACATAAATTATAAAAATCTAAATTTATAAAGCTAAACTAACTAATATTATAAAAACTAATATTATAAAGCTGAAGAGTTTGTTTGTTTGGTTGAACGCGCTAATCTCAGGAACTACTGCTTCGAATTAAAAAAATATTTTTGTGTTTGATAGTCCATTTATCGAGGAAGGCTATATACATTATATATTGTAGTAGTTAGTTTTTTTCCACAAATTAACGCAGGTGAAACCGCGTTGAACAGCTAGTAGAATATATATAGAAAATAAATAAATCTATACATATTAATAAAATTGAAGAGTCTGTCTGTGATTTCGAGATAAATGATTTTTTCAAGTTGCAAATCGTTACTTGCACGATACCAACACCGAAAAATGAGTTTTTAAAATTTTTGTCTGTCTGTCTGTTTGTTTGTCTCCGCTAATCTCCGAAACCACTGAACGAATTTTAACAACACTTTTACTAGGATATTGCAAAGTGTTCAACTTAACAACTAAGCAATTGTTTAGGGTTCCATACTAAAGGGTTCCTTAGGGATAGTTTGTATGGAAAAATAAAAAAATATCAGCCGATTTGTTTTAAACTTTTAAAAACGTATTCTCCGTACAAAAAGAGTTATAAATGCATTTCTTAGATTTTACTTATATTGCATGGAAAGGCCATAAAATGCATTTAAAGGTTATTTTTTTCATTAATTCAAATCCCTATTACTGAGTGGATATCTATTTTTGTATTTTGTTTTTAAGAGCATATTGTTTGCGTATCTATGAACTCCAATATAATTTCAGCATTTTATAAATTTCACCTGGGAAGTGGTAGAAAAACGCAAATTAAGTCTGTATGAGTAACCGATATCCAATAAATAATCGATTAATATCTTGGCAACTAGATGGCTCTGTATGTGTTGATTCACGCCAACGCCTTTAATACATACACCTTTAATATATAATATAATTAGTATGTCTGTCTGTGATTTCGAAACTGCATTTTTCATGTTATAAATCGTTACTAGCACGATATCAAAACCGAAAAATGAGTTTTTAATTTTTGTTTGTCTGTTTGTTTGTCTTCATTAATCTCTGAAGCTACTGAACGGATTTCAACAGGACTTTACTCCAACATCGAGTCTTCAACTTAAATTATAGGAAATTTTTTAGGGTTACATAACAAAGCGAGAAAATAAAATATGAGTCGATTTATTTTAAACATACAAAAACCTTTTCTTCACACAAATTGAGGCATACGTACATACATTTCTTAGATTTTTTATATTTTGCGAGGTGGAGCCAAAGCGAGTACTTATTTTTTTTACAAATTTACAATAATTCAAATACACATAAATATAACCGAAGTGAATGTCTGTGATTTCGAAATAAATAATTTTTTAAGTTGTAAATCTATACTTTCACGATACCAAAACCGAGAAACGAGTTTTTAATTTGTTTTAAACTTACAAAAACCTTTTCTTCACACAAAATAAGGCATACATGCATTTCTTAGTTTATTTGTATTTCGCAAGATGGAGCTAGAATACGGCACTAAAGTATTTTTTACTAAATATCTATTTTTATATTCACTTTTTTAAAATCATTAATTGCGTATTATGGCCTTCAACGTTTTAGCATTTTTTTGTATTTTACCCTGGAAGGGGTTGAAAATCGTAATTTGGTGTTGTACAAATAGTAGACATTGAACAAATTGAATAATTGATCATAAATTACATAAATCCACGAAATTAAACGTATTGCGGCGTGTTAAATCAAGCTTAGCATTGTTCTTAGAAATAACTAAGTGTTCCGTCATTTTTAGAGTTCCGTAGTAGTGATGTTGTAGTTCTGTTATAATGCAGTCCTGAGGAACATCGTGTTGAGAGTGCAGAGTGCTGAAATTTCTCATTTTCTGTGAAGCTTTTCCGAATTATTGATTTGCCAAAACTACAATGTAATAAATGCGAAAATGTGTTGCTCCTTTATTACCATTCTCATATAACTCATCGAATTAACCTTAACTCTCTCTCATCGCTGAACCAATCTTGATGTGTTTTGGTATAGACATAGATTGTACCTTGGAGAACGATATAAGACTATTTCTTTTTTTAAAGTCTGGGTACCTAATGTGAAATACTGATGGATCAGCAAACATCATCATACAATTTATTTATTCAAAGTAATTTAAGTACTAAGGGTTAAGTAGGAAACACAAAATTTACAAAATAATATGATGAAATAATAATAATAAGTAAAAGCAACCGGCGCAGTGCGAACTAGGGTTGTTGAACCTAACTTAACTGTTTAGTAAAACCTAACATAGTTGTGTAACGAAAATATAAACGGAACTAACTTGCCGTTGAAAAACTGTTGTCCCCCATATATGTATCGATATGGGTCCCGATCAAATTACCAAGTTCTGAAAATAGGTTTAAAATTATTTTTTTGTGACACTTACAAATTCACAGTTTTAAGATTTTTTTATTTAACATACGTTTTACCTAAGACATTCCTTCTAGCCGAATGTTTTTTGATTGCGTTGAGAATACAGAATATTATATGTTTTCACAGCTCCTAGGGGTTGCAGACCTGAGTGTTGGATTAATTTTAATTTGTTACCTTCACACGTTCCTGAGAAAAAAGGTCTTGAAATACAAACAGACAGACGGGCAATGGAGTAAGTGATCTTAAGGGAACCGTGTTTTTTCTTTCGAGGTAATGAACCCTAAAAATATCGAATCGTTATTTCGAGTATTGACCTTTCATAGTAACGTTGTTCTAATGAGCGATCATGCTGCTTTAAGAGTATGTTATGTAAGTTAACTAGAGCACCTAAGATTTTTTCCGAAGCGAAGCGAGGGCGATTGCTAGTTTAAAATAAATGTATATGAAATAAACTAAGTACACTTTCAACTTTTTATTTTGCACAAAATTACATCGCGATCACATTAAATTAAATACCCTAACATAAATTAAATTTGTCATTGTTATTTTCAGTTGTACAATTAAATTTGTTTGTACAAACAGTCCTCTAGAGCCACATAGATAATTATTAAGAGTTTCCATTGTTTTATTTGAGTTTAAAAAACTGCAGAAATACAAAAGTTTCTAGAGATGTCGCGGAGGAAAGGCCGAGGCGAGGATTTCTGTGGCAAGGCATTATTTACTATCGCCCGCGTTAATTAACTTTTTATTGTCTTTGCACTCGCAGTTTTATTTAGTTCGGAATGTATAATTACGATTTACAACGCTATTACATACTTTGTTTATATCTAATAAAATGTTATTAATCGTTTGGGATTACGTACAATTTATTAACATAGTATTGTTTCATTTTCAGACAACAGCTGGAAAGTTTCTTATAATAATACGAGGTCCTTTAAAAGCATGAACTGTGAAACGAAACATGAGCTTAAAATAATATTAATACTAGGTATGTCCAGAAAGTAAGTGTACTGAGGTTCTCATGGTCGAAGGGTATTTTTTTGGACATTGTTGAGGTTTATAATGAGGTAGGAACTGTATATTATGATGAAGATATGAATAGTACGAGTGTGTTCAACACACCTGAAATAAAAGGCAGTCTCAACAGTGGCGTCACATCTCTTCAGCGTCCGCCAAAAAGATGAAAACTACAATTTCAGCCAAGAAAATTATGGCCTCCGTGTCTTGGGACTGTACCCGTGGTGTCTATGTCCGTGCTGGGGTATAACTTTAATGGAATACTCGTATATGTCTTAAGGGGAGACCATCAACTCTGCAAGATACCCCAAAAAATTGCGGAGGGCGATTGAGAATAAGAGGAGAGACATGTTGACTAGCCTGCTGCACGACAATACCAGACCACACACGGCCAACGCTACGAAGGAACTGCTGGCCTCGTTTAAATGGGATGTCCTGAACCATCCCATGCATTCCCCTGACCTGGCACCTTCACATGGGTGGAAAAAGGGAAAAAATCAGTACATTTATTTTCTGCACATGTGTCGTATTATTTTGAATATCCGGATGACCGAGCTTTGCTCGGTTTAGTGTTGCTTAACAACGCCATTTACTGAAGTAGCTTTAGTATTGCTACTTGCCAATAGATGTCAGGAAGAGTATATTGTAGAAGTTTATCATTGCCTGAAAACACCGATAAAACGACAGTTTCTAAAAATGAATCCTAGCTAGATCGATTTATCGCCCCCAAAACCCCCTAAATACTAAAATAAAATTTCATGAAAATCATTGGAGCCGATTCCGAGATTCTAATTATATATATACGTATATATACAAGAATTGCTCGTTTAAAGGTATTAGATAGATAGATTTAATAAAAAATACAAATACACATCAAAATATTATCTATCTGTTTGAGCACAAAGCTAAGAAGGCCACGTATTTATAAGATACTATTTATTTTGACAAATCACATAGTCCCGTGAAATAGGAGCGACACAAGAAATCAGCATGATCTTTTTTATTTCAACGTAGGTGTCTTTTTAATTTCACATTTAGGTACGCTGTACGAACAAGTTTTGTGAACAAACAGCCTCATGTAAATTGAATAAGATATAAATCTAGGATCTTAATAAGAAGCGGGTCTCCGTGGGTCGCTTCGTTCAGCCATACAAAGCGCCGCGTAAATCTCAACGATAGTCGCTTTTCATTTGCGACGCACTTTACATTTTCCTTCGAAAAAGTATTGCATGGGATTTGTATCGACGTAAATAAAATCTCTGCAGTACTAGGAATGCAATAATTGTGTAAAATATACTAAAGAAACAGTAATCACAAGCTATAATACATTGTTATGTGTCTAGTTATGTGTGTGAAAATAGGAGAGATTGTTTAACGTGGTAGTTTAGTATTTCATTTGTTTCAGCAAAGGAAAACATAGCGAGTATCTCTGGATTAGTCAGAGTGGCGCAAATATGCGAGGCCTAACTGGACATAGACTTTTAAAGGATGAATCATAATTATTCACGACATAAAACATCGAACATATTTCGACCTCGAAAGAATTTTGGTCGCAGAGAAATGATACATCAATATTCATCCTGTCAAATGGGTGTTATTCATAAAGGGAATAATAATATAATAATTTAATAATAATAACATTTTTTTATCCATGATAAAAACAAAATAATTTCAAAAATAATTGTAGTTGCAGCATTCACAAGAATGTTTTGTAAGTAAAACTGGCTAAAACACTACACAGGGGTTTTCTAGAATAACCGAGTGTGTACGTGATCAAATTAGTCGCCAATGTTAAAGTTTACGTGTGCCATAACAAAGAAATGTGTTCTTGTTACGTTTAATAGCCAATAACTCATTAATGTGCCCTAAAACCTAACAATTTTCCGCGGAAGAGATTGTGTTGAGACATTACAGAGCAGTTTACTGGCGCGCCATCATTTGAATGGGAAACCATTACGCGTTTACGTTTAATGATTATTTGAAGCTTCTCATAATTTTCCGTCATTTGTAATTCAGCTCGAATGTCTGCTCGTTAGGGTGTGCTGGTGTGGGTAATTGTTTTGTATTTTTCCTACAAAGCTCGTAACGTACGCGGCGGGCGAAAGTTGGGATGCAGCTTGCATTTTATTTCTTTATATAATCGCTAGTACATTTGTTGAGCGATCGTATTTTGAACGTTTTTTATGTTATAGGTGACAAATGAGCAGAGTAAACTGATGATAAGTCATCGACGTCACGTAACCAAGATAACACGACATGATAAACGTAACAAAGCAATCAAATTAAATACGAAAAAATATTTTACGATTCATTTAAAAATTATAATAAAAGATTTGGATTCCCTTTCATGGTTCTTTCTAGGTTATAGAATAGGTTATTAAACTTATCAGTACCACCGCCTTCTCTAGGTTCAACTATTTTCTAAAGCCCCTATTAAAATACCAGACCAATATAAAAATGAAATTTGTGTATTTTAGCAAAAACACTATTTTACTTTTAATAGCAGAATATACTTAATATATATTTTCTAGTCAACCTAAAAATAAAATATTTTGAACAACTGCTAATAAGACTGGGAGATTTTGGGAACTGCTTATAACCTAAATAGTGTTTTTTCTTTATGATACTTATGGGTATCCAGAGGTTCAGTATTTTCGCCAGGTGAATCTACTCGTACCCTACTGTCCATACGATTATTGTAGTGTTACAACGAGCTATTTTCTGGATAAAAGTGCGTTGTTCCCGCATCTTTTCCACGTCATTAAGCGGGTCCCACTCTCTGTGATACAGGGTGTATGTCACCATAGACTTAATGTCCTTCGCCTCACTGGAGTCTCGGCACCAATATATGCCAGAACCGCTTTTTCTTATCGACCTATTTCAACGTAATTCGACATTTTTGCGATGCATTAAGCAGATACCGTAGATAATTTGCTCTAACTACCCGTGACAGGGTTAAGGCAACAGTAGAAATGGGATGTTGTAATTCTTTTTCTTTTTAGAGATTATTTTTAACGTGATAACGTTTATAAAGACGATGAGCCTGAAAGGCATTCACGAAAACCGAGTAACGGCCGCTCACGTCACGGAAGCGCGCGCAGCATTAGAGAGAGAGGCACGCTAGACCGGCCGTCTCTCTCCCACTCAAGCGTAATCGGTCCGCTTGGAAGGCATTCTCGAAAACGTGGTAACGAGCCTGCTCACGTCACGAGCCACAACGCGCGCAAAGTATCGAGAAAGAGATACGCTGAATAATAATAAAACGAAATATATATCTGTAATTTAATATGTAAAATTGTAATTTTCATTCTATTTCCCGTTCCTAATGTGCGAATTGACAATATTTATATCATAAATTATTCTTCTACGAAATAGACGTTATCACGTAAAACCATTGTCCGTAAACCGACTTTACAGACAACCAATTTTTTTTTTTGGAAACTTTGTCACAGGTTAAGCTGTACAGAGGAAAGTACCTCCAAAATGGTTTGGTTTTTAGGTCATAATTATTTATTGACACAACACTTTAAATTTTAAACCATCTTTAGTTTTTTGTCTATGAAATTTAATTACCATTTATATATAAGAAACTAGCTGACTATATAATATAATAAAATATTTTAAAGTTAACTTTTGTTCCTAACTATAAACTTACATAAAATTTTCATATTTATAACTCTAAAACTGATGAAGTTGTTTTGTATGAAAGTGACTGTCAACCCCTATTTTTAGTCCTTAGGGGATGAATTTCCAAAAATCCGTTCTTAACTGAAGTCTTCTTATCATAAATTATATCCCTGCTAAATTTCATTTAAATCGGTTTGGTAGTTTCTGAGATTTTTTGTTTTATCGAATCCGGTCATTTTAAATCGAAGGGGAAGGCGCATCGAGCTGTGCGGTCTTCACTATAGCATCTGGTCATTTTAAATGGCAGCGGAAGGTGCGTCGAGTGGTGCTAACTTCACTTCACTACGTCTTGGCAGCTTGAGCCATCATTACATCGTTAAATATTTATCTATAGCAGTCGATCACAAATGACGGAGACTTACTGATAAGAACATAATGCACTAGGCACTAACCTCTTCATAAATATTAAGACATTTTACTGAACAATTTGCTGATAACTAAAGAATTTGTAGGCAAAACGCCGTCGGTGCAACAACAATAGGCTAGTTGACAAAATTTGGAAATTAGTTTAAAACTATAGCTTAGCATCTATTTCACCCCAAAAATATATTATTCTAAGAAAAATAAGTCTTTTACATTAGTATTTTGAGTTTTTAGAAATGAACTTGAAATTGACCGCGAAAAAGGCCAAGACTGTCATGGCGTTTTGAATGACGTCACACCTCGCGAAACAGCCGTGTTTGTGTATGACAGTCAATTGTGTTTTTTAATAAATAATGAATTCCTCGTATTATAAATACTGTATAGTGCCCCAATGTAAAAGTACAACGATAAAAACGCCAAACAAATTATTCATATACGTTCCAAACAATAAACAAATACGTAGAAAGTGGTTAAATATGGCAAGGAGGCAAGATGCTCTTACTTTATCAACTGATTCCACAATTTATTTCTGTGAAGATCATTTTGATGTAAGTAATAAACACAACTTGATGTATCTATTTATAAATGTATAGTAAAAGAAATGAATTTTGCAAAATCTACCATAATATACCACACATAACCTATAAAATGTTATGACTTGAGTAGGGTTTTATGATTTATTTGAGTTAAAATATTATTTTCGTTTTATAAAATGTAATAATTCATACTCTTCTTATTTTTTTAGTTGCCAAACGATATGATTGTACTTACACAGAAGTTTTAACATTGCGGAATTCCGATGAACAAAAGTCGGTGTTTATTGCAAAAAATTTGCCAAGCATAACGGCGTCAATTTTGGGCAAATTACTGCTGTTTGCTTTGTTAAATCCTGATTCCATAGCAAATTATATCTGTCTTTCAATTAAACTAAAAACGAACTGTATTAATTTAACGAGAATTGCTAAAAACTCCAAATAACCTGTTCATTTTATACGAAAATGACAGCTACAACGTAGTGTTTCGCGAGGTGTGACGTCACGCTTCCATGAGCTTCACTGATTGATGTTTAATGTCACGTGATTAAACGCCTCAATTTGTCGATTTTATTTTCCGAAAATATTATTAATCTTTTATTATTTTAATAGAAAAGCTGCATTTTTGTTTACTAATTATCATGGTTAATCATTAGAAACTCTAAGCCATTCGATTTATTCTTAGTGGAAACAAGCCTATTCTTTTGGAGCGTAGCACTGAGAGCAATCGTTAGTTGCTCGCATCAGTGCCGCGTCATTTGGGCCGCTCTCTGCAGCGTTTACACGAAACGCTTTAGTTGAGCACTTTACTACATAGAACGAGCGTTCAGGACCAGTTATCAGTTTAAGTAACTCTGAATATAAAATTAGTAGTTCCGCTTTTTGTACTTTAAATTGATTATTTTGTTCTATATAATATGTTGTAATGTATGTTGTAATGTATAGTATATGTATGTTACTCGCTGGAAATCGAACCCAGGACCCTTGGCGCGGCGATCCAGCATGGTAACCATTGCGCCACGCAGGTCGTCGCGCGAAAGTTGGTTAAACGTGATTTCCTACATTATCGTGACTTTTTCGCGTCCATTGGTTAAAAGATCCTTGGTTACTGCTCACTAAAGACCAACTAGTAAAGACTGGTGTAAATAATTTGAGCGTATCCTACAGACAGCAAAATCTGACTCGGCACCTGTTCAATGACAGCTAAAGATATTGGAAAGAAAATAAAATTGTGCACACTGCGCGATTCTGTACGATTATCTATCTGCGCGTTCCCATTTCCTCTTGTAAGCTTTTTGCATGTCGTCGGTCGTATTTGCGTGGGGTAATCAGTGGATCCCGAAGGGTCTATTGACGTCACTAAGTCTGACTCTGCATGTCATAATGTTTATAATGTTACGATAAGTACCTACTTTTTCTATTAGTTTAGGGAGTACCATGATTGGACGTAGTTTAGAAAAAGTTACTCAACCCTTTAAAAGTATTTTATTTATTTATTGAGGTTTAAACTTGGGATATAATTCTAGAATGATGTTGAATTCAGAACATTTTGAAATGATTATCATATACGGGTGAATTGACAAAGTATTATTAACTTTTATTTTACTATTTAGTTTATGAAAAGGTATATTTAAATAAATCATAACGCCTCAACAAACCCAGCTTATAAGGATTTAATTTAAATTTATTTTAATTATCTTTAACAGGTTATATTTACGGCGGAGCTTTGTATTTGATTTAAAGCAATTTAATGAAAGTTTATTGCGACATCGAATTAAAGACCTGGAAATATAAAGTCATACATGTTTTTGTAATATACCCATGTAAGATAGTAACCAGGGTTCTAGGATTATTCGAAAATAAAAACGTAGATCACTTCAGCAAGGCGAGTATATTATCCTTCAACTTCGTAATTACAAGTGGCAAATCTGCCCACTTACAATGCTTTTATACCATCACTGCTTAGACCAATTATAATCCTAAAATTACTTATTACCATTTTATAACTGTTTTAAAATATACAATGTACTTTATTAATTCGTTTTCATATTTTAATGAACATATTCTTATACAAAACAATTGTTAAGTATAATCTAGAATAACTTCCGTCTATTGCGAAAATACATCACCAAATTATCTTGAGTTGACAACATCCGGTGACAGTTGTAAATTTGCAAGCATCTTTGACAGTTAACAGTGTTGCGTTTGGTAAACAATTCGAATATAATATAATAAACGAGATAATAACCAATCTTCATCTGTGATAGCAAGTGAACGTGGAACTTCAATTTCATCATTATCGAGTGTTTGTATGGGGTTACGACTTAATGCATCTACATGTGTCATATTAGTACTTGGGCGATAAATTATATTACAATTAAATTCTTGCAAAGTCAACCACCACCTAGCTATTCTTGGCAACAGATCTCGTTTGGAAAAAGTGGATCTAAGGGCATTACAATCTGTCACTATTGTAAACGGAATACCTAAAAGATAGATTCTAAACCTATTGAGTGACTGAACTACGGCCAACGTCTCCAAATCGTATGCGTGAAATTTTTGTTCGTCAATTGTAGTTTTTCTACTATAGAAAGCTATTGGTCTTAATGGAGAATTTTCATTTTCCTTTTGTAACAGGATACCCGCTAGACCCATTTTACTTGCGTCCGTGTGAAGCTCGGTGATATGTTCAGGATTATATAAGGCTAATATAGGTCTCTCTAATAATTTATTTTTCAATGTCATGAAAGAATTTTCCTCACTATCACCCCACTTCCAAGGACGATCCTTTTTTGTAAGATCTGTCAAGGGTTGTGCTATTAAAGAAAAAGATTTTATAAATTTTCGAAAGTAACATCGAATTAAAGACCTGGAAATATAAAGTCATACATGTTTTTGTAATATACCCATGTAAGATAGTAACCAGGGTTCTAGGATTATTCGAAAATAAAAACGTAGATCACTTCAGCAAGGCGAGTATATTATCCTTCAACTTCGTAATTACAAGTGGCAAATCTGCCCACTTACAATGCTTTTATACCATCACTGCTTAGACCAATTATAATCCTAAAATTACTTATTACCATTTTATAACTGTTTTAAAATATACAATGTATTTTATTAATTCGTTTTCATATTTTAATGAACATATTCTTATACAAAACAATTGTTAAGTATAATCTAGAATAACTTCCGTCTATTGCGAAAATACATCACCAAATTATCTTGAGTTGACAACATCCGGTGACAGTTGTAAATTTGCAAGCATCTTTGACAGTTAACAGTGTTGCGTTTGGTAAACAATTCGAATAGTTAGTGATTAGTTGATAATTTAATCTTAAAGGTAATGTTAATAATTATTTAATAATCTTACATTCGGCCTTCCTGACAATATTTGTTTGTCCTCAAACAATTCTCAATCAATTATAATAATTTATAAGAATAACAATTAAATAATGTGATCTATTTGATACTTGGAAATATAATAAAAAATTTATTACTGGGAAATATCGTCCAGTAATATAGTTACAATAAAAAATATATATAGAAAAAATATACCTATGTCCAATAGGGAACTTCATCTATTAGCAAAAACAATAATTGATTGCTGGGAAATATCATCCAGTAAAATAAAATCACTTCATTTATTACTAGGAAAATTCATCCAGTAATAAATTAAAAACAAATTAAATGAATAAAAGTAGCATAAACAATAATTGATTACTGGGAAGTATCATCCAGTTAAATAAAATCACTTAATCACTAGGAAAATTCATCTAGTAATAAAATAAAAATTAAAAATGCAATAATTGATTACTGGGAAGTATCATCCAGTAAAATAAAATCACTTCATTTATTACTAGGAAAATTCATCTAGTAATAAAAACAAAATAAATAAAAGTAGCGAAAACAATAATTGATTACTGGGAAATATCATCCAGTAAAATAATCAGTTACTAGGAAACTTCGTCTAGTATAAGAATAAAGAAAAACAATATTACTAGGAAAAATCATCTAGTAACTTCATAAAATAAAATAAATTATTCTTCTAAATCACTATCAGTACTTTCATCATTAACATGTGTATTAATCCATGGTTGTATTTGATCAACTGCCCATACATTACAATATTTCTTATTTCCTATATTGGATCCAGGTATACTGGATACTTCGTACCGATCATTTTCAAGTACTTTAGAAATTCTATAGGGGCCTGAAAATACTGGTAACAATTTTTTACTCTGTCCATCATTAGTATTAATCTGCTTTCTAACCTTTACCAAATCACCAATTGAGTAGATTTCCGGGGCTTTTCTATGTTTATCAAAATAGGATTTTTGTTGAGACTGATTTTTATCTATATGTTCACTAATGTCAGATCTTATTGCATTTAGGTCGTTTACTTGTGGGCGAGTATCGGTAAAAACATCTGCAAACATATTTTCTGACGCATGATTCATTGAGTGTCCAAATAATGCTTCTGCTGGGGTTTTACCAATACCTTTGTTTAACGTATTATTTAATCCCCATTGGATTTTTCCTAATGACTGATCCCATTTGTGTTCACCTAATTTATCAGTATAAGAGGTAAGAGCGTCTAAAACAGTGCGATTATATCGTTCCACTTGGCCGTTCGCTCTTGGAGAAGAAACGGCATTCAATATATGTTTAATATTAGATGATTGACAATAACTTACGAACTCTTTGGAGGTAAAACTAGAACCTCTGTCTGATATTAATCTAGAAGGAAATCCGAATATGGAGAATACTTCATTGAGAGCATTTATAGTGGGTGTCGTTTTTAAATTGCGCAAAGGTTTTAAAATACAGAACTTCGTAAACCCATCTACAATAAGTAACAAATATAAATATCCTTTACAACTTTTAATGAACGGTCCTAAATGATCCACATGAATGGTGTGAAATGGAATGGGAGTTTTGGGTATGGGATGAAGGTAACCTTCCTTTCTGCCTGAAACGTCTTTTCCATAAGCACAGTGTATGCATGATTTTACATACTTTGTAACAAACCTTTTTAGTTTCGGAAACCAGAAATCTTTTTTAATTTTAGAAATTGTTTTTTCCACAGAAAAATGACCAATATCGTCATGGTTTTGACGACAAATTTGCCACCGTGCTCCTTTTGGAACGACCCATTTTAGTTCATTTTCTCCAACCTTCCTATATAATTTATTGTTTTTTATTAAGAAATTTTGTTTAATGTCAACAATGTCATTATAATTTGGGTCTTCTAAAACTTTCCTAATATGAGTTAATTTAGGGTCCGTTAATTGCAGAGATAATAACCAATCTTCATCTGTGATAGCAAGTGAACGTGGAACTTCAATTTCATCATTATCGAGTGTTTGTATGGGGTTACGACTTAATGCATCTACATGTGTCATATTAGTACTTGGGCGATAAATTATATTACAATTAAATTCTTGCAAAGTCAACCACCACCTAGCTATTCTTGGCAACAGATCTCGTTTGGAAAAAGTGGATCTAAGGGCATTACAATCTGTCACTATTGTAAACGGAATACCTAAAAGATAGATTCTAAACCTATTGAGTGACTGAACTACGGCCAACGTCTCCAAATCGTATGCGTGAAATTTTTGTTCGTCAATTGTAGTTTTTCTACTATAGAAAGCTATTGGTCTTAATGGAGAATTTTCATTTTCCTTTTGTAACAGGATACCCGCTAGACCCATTTTACTTGCGTCCGTGTGAAGCTCGGTGATATCGCTCGGTGGTCTCTCTAATAATTTATTTTTCAATGTCATGAAAGAATTTTCCTCACTATCACCCCACTTCCAAGGACGATCCTTTTTTGTAAGATCTGTCAAGGGTTGTGCTATTAAAGAAAAAGATTTTATAAATTTTCGAAAGTAACTAGCGAGTCCTATAAATTGCCTAATTTCGTGAACATTCTTGGGCCTAGGAAACTTTTCAACTGCATTAATTTTAGCTTTGCCTGGTTTTATACCCTCTGCATTTATTTCGTACCCCAAATATTCAATATTTGTCTGAAAAAAACTACATTTTTTAATATTTAACGTTAATTTTGCATTATTTAATAGACTAAAGGTATTTTCTAATTTTTGTAATCCTTCTTCAAAAGTTTTTGAAGTTATAATAAGGTCATCCATATATGCTAGGGCTGGTTTGACATGTTTTTCAGATTGAGTAACCTTTGGTGTATTTAATGATAAGGCTTTTAAAATTGTCCTTTGAAATATGGCAGGGGCATTAACTAATCCAAAAGGCATTCTCTTAAATTGATACAGTCCGTCAGGGGTAATAAATGCTGTAAGATATCTACAATCTGGTTTTATAGGAATTTGATAATATCCACTCATTAGATCCAAGCTAGTAAAGTACTTGCTACCACTTAAAAGATCTATTTGATCTTCAATTCGTGGTAGTGGAAAATTATCCTTTATCGTTTTACTATTTAGTTGTCTATAATCCACACAAAGTCTTTGGCCGCCTGTTTTTTTCGATACAAGCAGGATTGGGCTAGCATAGCATGAAGACGACTCCTCGATGATATCATTATCCAATAGCTCACCAACCATATCACGTACCACCGTTCGATCTTTGGAGTTAAGTCTGTATGGTTTGTAAGCTACGGGAGTTTTATCAGATATTTGTATGTCCATTTCAGTCAAGTCCGTACAACCTAGCTCACTAAGCTCGAGTGCAAAGGTCCGTCTGTATTTATTTATTAAATTTTGCACTTTATTACGTTCATCAATGGAAAGATTTTGATTTATTATAATTTCACTGTCGTCAATAGGTTTATATACGCTTTGAACTGTGAGGCAGCGATTTGTAAGTCTACATTCTTGTGTGTGTATGATATTGGTACGTACTAAAAGACAATCTTTGCGGAATTCTATGGGAGTTAATGGAGCTACTATAATTAAAGTCGTCATACCATCTTCAACTTTGTAAATTCCTTCCTCTATCCAGTATTCACCGTTTAAACATTTTCGATAACTACCAGAGACAAAAATAGTGCCATGTTCAATATCTTTAGTATAACAAGTAACATGACCTGTTTCGATGATTTTACAAAACTCTTTTACAAATAATTTTATAGATTCATTAGGCTCATGATTTATCTGGGGTAACTCGCTTGAAAAGTCTCTGTTTATTATAACTAGTGATTGATTGGTTTTTATAACAAGTATATTAGGTTGCTCCGTAAAATTTTGGCCAATAAGCATAGGTACATGTAAATGCTCTGGATGCACCACATAGGCTGAAATGCATGCCTGGACAGAATCTACAGTGATTTGCAAATTAGTTTTGCCTATTGGAGTAAAACTAGTTTCACCTACGCCTCTAATTATAGGTACATTGGCTTGCTGTATACTTAATTGGTTATCTTCTGCAACATCTTTTCTAATTAACGAACAGTCACTACCGAAATCTATAAACGACAAGACTTTGTGGGGTTTTTCATTAATTTTAATTAGCTTATAGAACTTATTAGATGGCTTAGAAGTTACCGCAATCATTACTCGTTTTTCTAATGTCTTATTACTATCCCTATTCCTGAAACAATTTTCTGATTTATGCCCTACCTTCTGACAAGTTTCGCATTTTATTATTGGTTGAGGGCATTGCTGCATCCTATGCCCGTTTTGCCTACAATTATAGCAGTAAGTGGTTCGACATTGTTTAGCGTTATGACCAGCCCTTTTACAAATTAAGCATAATAAATTATTATTTGAATTAAATGAAGAATTTTTTATTTTATTTTTCATATCAGTCTCCCTACAAATATCTTTAAGGAATCCTAATAGTTGTTCAGGGCGAGTAAATCTAGCTGAGGAAGCGCTCGACCTAACAGTTTTATCTTCCAATCCATGTATAATACAATCTACTGCCTTTTTATTTGTGATTTCGCAGGCATTCAAAAGGATCATTTTGTCGTAATAGTATTCCTGTATCGATTCCCCAGGTCTAAATTTTCTTTCTAACATTTCGGCTAGTAAAACACCATAATTGCTCTCAGATGGAAACGCTTCTTTTAAAAGATCTTGCCATTCTAACCAGGATAAATTAATTGACTGTAACCCCTGATACCATTTCTTTGCGTAGCCTACTAGACGAGGGAGTGCATAGTGGGCGGTCTGTTGGTCTGTCCAATTATATATTTGAGCACATTCGTTAACCTTAAATATCCACGTTTCTACTCTCTGGTTTTTTACTAAAGGGTCAAATTCGGGTATTATATTTTTATCGGGATGCAGTTGAGAATGATTATTAGTTTTCATAATGTTACTCATAATTTCTAGAAGGTTCTTAACATTAGAATCTGAATTAAAATTAACATAACTTGACGAACCAATATTTTGATCTCGGTGCGACGATCCCGGGAGGTTGGTTGACTGAAGCTCTGGTTGCTCGGTGTGGCGACCCGGTGTATGCAGACTGCGAACGGGACGACGAGCAGGGCTTCGCTCGTAGTGGCGAACAGGACTGCGCTCGTCATGACGAGCGGACTTGCGCTCGTGGTGGCGAGTAGGGCTGCGCTCGTGGCAGCGAGTAGGGCTGCGCTCATGGCAGCGAGTAGGGCTGCGCTCGCGGCAGCGAGTAGGGCTGCGCTCGCGGCAGCGAGTAGGGCTGCGCTCGTGGCAGCGAGTAGGGCTGCGCTCGTGGCAGCGAGTAGGGCTGCGCTCGTGGCAGCGAGCAGCACTGTCTTCAGGGCGATGAGCAGCACTGCGCTCGCGGCTGCGAGCGGGGCTGCACTCGTGATGATGAGTGGAACTGCGCTCGCGCTGGCGAACGGGGCTGCGTCCGCTGTGGCGAGGTCGAGAATTACTGCGATGTGACCGATTGACCTCACTGTATCGAAAACGCGATGAACTCTGATCCTCCCGCGGTATTTGCGTTTTGTTTGTCTGAGAACCATGTCCCCTAGCAGATGATCGGGAAATTATCGGACTTCTGCTTCGACTGCGAGGGTTACTTTCCATCCTAGTATCATGTGTTTTTTTTCTGAAATAAGAAAACAGGAAAACGACAGTATATGATTTTACAAGCAAAATATGTAGTTATTTTATAACCCTTTTTTAATTAATTTAATTATTTAATTAATTCATAGAACAGTGACATTTTTTTGTGATTATATAAATTCCTTTAATTAATTTACTATCGTAGCTATTATTTATGTTTTATTAACGTTTTTACCAATACTAATCGTCATTCCAAAATAAATTAATTCTATGTAATAATATTATCATTATATTAGCAGCAATGATAAAAAAAAATTATAGGAAAAAAAACATGACATATAAAAAAACCTTACTTTACCTTTGTTTTATTTTTATTTCGCAGCGGTTTTTACCGTATCTCCACTTCTGATGTAAGATAGTAACCAGGGTTCTAGGATTATTCGAAAATAAAAACGTAGATCACTTCAGCAAGGCGAGTATATTATCCTTCAACTTCGTAATTACAAGTGGCAAATCTGCCCATTTACAATGCTTTTATACCATCACTGCTTAGACCAATTATAATCCTAAAATTACTTATTACCATTTTATAACTGTTTTAAAATATACAATGTATTTTATTAATTCGTTTTCATATTTTAATGAACATATTCTTATACAAAACAATTGTTAAGTATAATCTAGAATAACTTCCGTCTATTGCGAAAATACATCACCAAATTATCTTGAGTTGACAACATCCGGTGACAGTTGTAAATTTGCAAGCATCTTTGACAGTTAACAGTGTTGCGTTTGGTAAACAATTCGAATAGTTAGTGATTAGTTAATAAGTTAATCTTAAAGGTAATGTTAATAATTATTTAATAATCTTACATCCATAATCTATATAAATACTGAATAATATTACAAATTACTTAAAAGGTTTTATGGTTAACTTAATAAAATAAAGTATTAAATATGAATAGCATATTTTTTCAAAAAAAAACATTTTTCTACTCACATAGCAGCTACATGTAAAATTATTCGTAAAAAGAGTGTATGTACTTATGTACACGCGTTAGAAGTTATACTTCTTTGGCGTATGGAAAAAAAATAACTAAAATGTAGTAGCGATTAACGATAAATATTAAAATTAATCAAAAAGATTTTATTTAAATAAATTAACCTCAAATCTATAAATGCACTCAAAACAGTTTATTCAAATCAGTTTTAACATTAATATTCAATATATATATAGATATACTAATAAATAATAAAATATTAGTAAATACTATTACCGTCGTATATGAAATTGATTTAATAAAAACACCAAAATAATATTTATTTATTCCCACTGTTTAATTGTACTCTTACGAAACACGTGTTCCAAAATACTAGAATATACAACTTGAACATAGTTATCGATTTTCATGCCACCTAGAACTAACTTCACGATGTAGAATTTAGCTAACTTCACGATGTAGAATTTAGCTAACTTCACGATGTAGAATTTAGGTGTCAGTGTGCGCGCATCGTAAAAATTCACTCTCATCATTTTCGCGCCAAAAGAAGTAACATAGGCTGTTTTTTTTTAAATTTTTGATTTAAATGAAAGCCGAATAATAGCGAGAGTGGTTAATAACTAACCAACTGTGACCTCTACCCTTAGGTTGTCTGGTAGAAATCGCTATTACAGCGATAAGACCGCCTATTGTGTCTTTAATACTTAAATTGTAATATTTTATGTACTTCTAGTGTGCACAATAAAGAATATTGTATTGTATTGTATTGCATTGTAATATATAATAAGTCTTTGAAACTGACGTTTCATAAAGCGAATAATTCGTGTATCGTGTGCGCCACGTAACTATTATCTAGCAGTAAATTCCTTAAAGTAAAAGACGGTTTCCTTGGATAAATGAACCTTGTAAATTAAACCGAACTTGTTACTTGGAAAAGCTATCAGTTGAAGTGATATTTAATTAAAACATTAGTACGGAAACTTGAAATGTATATGCCACAGTAGGACTCAGTATTAAAATTTCGTACTCCATATGTATAATTTCATTTCATTTGTATAATCGTAGTCCTTGTATGTAATTTCTTTTTAATGTCCAAAATCCTGTCAGACCAAAAATAGCCTTGCTTATTGAGGTAATCGAGGTTCTGAGTTGGGTTTCTGGCTGAGGCAGACATGTGTTATCAATGTTTGTTGTCGTGGTTGTTTTTACCCGACTGCCAAAGAAGGCTTATTTTTTTATTTTTTTGAGTATCATTTGTGTAAGTTTGTGCCACCCGTCACACAGAGAAGCCCAGTTTGCATGTTGTGAGCTTTTGTAACTTATTTTTTTAAACGAGTTAAGCATAACGATGTAAGAAGGCTTATCGTTTTAAACTTACTTAGGTTAGTTTTTGGTATTATTTTTGTTCGATATTTTATTTTTATTTTATCTGCAACTAAACTTTTCCTATAGACTTTTCAATGTACATAAACAGATAAGGGACGAGTATAATGCGTGCATTTGTTAATGAAAAAAAAATAATGAAAAAGTTTGCTTCATTTCATGATTGAAGTAGGAAGCCACTGCATTCAACAATTGAATTAAAAGGCTTTTCCTAGCTTCCCTAATATAAGTATTATTGTGTTGTTGTTGGTGCTTTTGAACGGAATTAAATTATGAAAGTTTGTAACAGAGAAAATTGTAACAGTGTTAAAAGTCCACGGCTTGTGAAGATACATTACGTGTTATTATTTTATTTCATTATTGTATTGTATTATGATGAAATGCTAGATTAAAAAAATAATTTTCATATAATCAAGTATTGTACTTGAATTAACAAATAATAAATAAATAAATAATTAATAAAATAAATAAATTGTAATTGCAAGTTACCTTCATTACTGCCAACGTATTTGATACTATTATGAATGTCAGTAAGCAACAGTGACTCTTTGTCAGTTAGATTCTTTAATCTGAGGTAAATCAGATGATGGACGAGGTGGGCCATTGATACAAAGAGAAGACTTCCTGAAGTATAAGTGCTATGCAATGTTTTTCTTGTTTAAAATTTTTGTAGAAAGCGTCTGCTTTTTATTTTTTTTGCTAAATTATGTGTTTACGACTTTCCGTCTTGTAGACTGACAATATTTGACAAATTTCGTCGGTAAACATCGGATGGCGAAGTGGAGTTTGTTTTGTTTACACTACAGATGTTAGATACATATTATACTCATACATCATTCCATTTACGATCGAATGTCGTCTGTTATTTTAAGTGATTGTTGTTTTATCTGAGGAAGTTTTCAGGAAACATTTTTCGGTAGTGTCGGTGTTATTCTGTTACATTTTTTGTTGGGGATTGAAGGACACTACACTATGTATTTTTATAAGGGGCAGTGAGGAGTTGGTCTAATCCATATTACGACATGAAAAAACTAGAAACTATCTTTGTTGACGAACTCTCAACTGCACTAGAATTTTTTATTGTTGTTGTTTTACCGAATTTAAAATAACACTTCCTTGGCAGTCGGGTAAAAAGCAATGCTTAGTCGAAGCGAAAGAAGTCATATTGCGAATGCGAACGCTATTATAATTCATGTCCTAACGATCATTTGCTCGACCAACAAATAATTTTGGAAGTAATTACGAAAGCCAACGAACGTGCAGTATGATACAGTAGCTAATTAGTCCATTCATTATCATTGAAGTATAAAGTCCGATTTACACGTATTTAGTAATTAAGTAGATAACAAAATTTTAAGTTAATTAATACGTGTAAACAGAGAATTTAGTAACTTTTTAGTTAAAATTTAGTTATCTACTTAACTACTTAATACGTGCAAATCGGACTTAATGTCATAGAACAGACATCTCGAACAAAATATATGTCCCACCGGGAGGTTGTATTTCCAAAATTGAGCCCCCGTTCTCCTTTGAAAATCGAACGAATCCATTGAAAATTGAAGCCGATCGGCGATCAACTTGTTACAATTTAATAATAATCCAACGCATTTTTTGTACTAATACAAATTATTATTGTTTTCTGTCTAATAAATGTTGAATTTTTGCTAAGCGCAGATTTTTAGTAAACTTTAATATTCTTTATAATTCGTATAAAAATGAATGTAGGAACATATTTATAGTTAATTTATCAATGAATAATTTATTGCTTGACTATTTTGTTCTTGCTTGTATGGTTAATAAAATGACAACATTCTGAATTTTAAATAAAAAAATAATTAAAAAAACAAAACACATGACTGCATAAAAAAAGAAAAAGACAAAACAAGCCTGGTAGTTTGGAATGTTGTTAAAGGTACCTAATACTGAACAACTACACCATAGAAGGATTAACAGTCGCATTAACCCATTTAAATTTTACAGGGCTGCTCGGAAAAAAATAAACAAGATTTGATTGGTTGAAGAATGGGTCCCAATCCCAACTGTTAATCCTTCTATGGTTTAGTTGTTCAGTATTATTTAAAAAAAATATTCTATATTTCTGGGCTTATTTTTTCTTTTTAGTTTTTTACGCAGGCGTGTTTTTTGTTGTTTTTTATTTTTTTATACAACAGAATTGTTTGTGGAGAGACTGGCAGCTACAAAAGAGTCGGGACGAAAATAAAAACAAAAACCTTTGAATTTTGAATAAATACAGCTACGGATGTCTTTTAAAAATACAAAAAAAATCGGACGGTTTTAGGTATTGCTTGGGAAAATTTTGGAAGTGCTCAGAAGCGTTGTTTTAAATAAAAGGTTGCATTCAAGTTTCTGTGAAACTTAGAAATAAAAAAAAGAAAATGTGTGCAATTCACACGTGGTAGAAGTGAAACTTTCCAAAATTTTGGTTTCAAGATAATGAGATGAAAAAGCAATAAATCGAAGCGCCATCTATGAATACAACTTAGCACTTTTTAAAAATCTATCTAGCAATAAAACGAATGTTCTATCTTATTCCTCGCGCCATCTATGAATATAACTTAGCATTTTTACTGTCTGTATAATCGGCTGGTCGATCGACAGAATGAAAGAATGAAATTCTTATTTTTTGTTGATAAATTCTTTGAAAATATTTAAAAGAGCATTTGAAAGTATTTAAAAACAGTATAAAAATAAAACTAAAAAAAAGAAATATTGTGAGACGCGAACCTGCGCATCAGGTATTGTGTATCTACGTCCTGACCATTGAGCTACGGACAAGTTAAATTGAATGAAGAAATTACCTTACCTGTCGTTGCATCCGGTTTCAAATCACTAACGATTCTAAAGAAGTTTCACTTCAAAAAAATATTGTAATCATTGAAGTATTTTTACTAGCGTCTCAGATTAAACCTTTAATCTGAGACTAGCGTATAGAAACGAATCTGCGAATACATAGATACATCATCTATGCCCCAATGAATTGGCGCCAATTGATTTCAATATTCAATGGATTCGTTCGATTTTGAAATTGTGGGCTCAATTTTAAAAATAAGATAGAACCTCCCAGCGAGACACATTTTGTTCAAGATGTCTGTTCTATGGAATTATACTTCAATGATTATAATAAATATTTTTTTGGAAAACACACTTTATTCTCCTAGTAATAAAGTCGTTAATATTACGAGTCATATTCATTCCAGGCTACAATTCTGCGTGTTACTTATTTGCTTTTGCCATTCATATGTTTAATGTCTCTCTCCTGAAATTTGTTCGAGGTCTGCTTGCAAACATAATTATTTCTGAGTTAAATCTCTACTGAGTATAATTAAACAGTTTCTAAGTTTCTCCACATGTATATTTTCCACGCAAACGCGCGGGTTCCGTATGTTTGTTTTGTTTGTGATCTACTGTGAGCAGAATTAAGTTAAAAAAGGTGGTAAATTTTTGGATGTAATGCAGGTATCCTGGTTTTAGTTTGGTGACTTCACCAAACTAAAAACTTTTTTAGTGTTACTGATGTACATGGGGGACGGTCATTACTTCGTCTGACTGTTTGACTTACTTAAAAAAGAATCAAATAGCATATTATTATACTAAAATAGAATGCTAATTATTATTATGCTGCTTTTTCCTATGACTGTAACGAGGTGTAGTACCTCGTTCAATATTCCTTGGCTGGCAGATGTTTCTTTTCTAAATTTTTGATTCATGACAGTTAGGTTTGTTTACAAAAATGCATCTGTTACCTGGGCTTCAATGGATGACGAGGATTGGTCAGCATCTTCACCTGGAGGCTTATCTTTAAAGGTTGCTTGGTATTATAATAATATTATCTAATTCGCCTTTTAAACACTAACAATGTATCTACAGGACAACGTCGAGTCAGTAGGAAGTAATGCCTCAGAATGGGTAATGGGTATGACCTTAATTCACTTACCATCGTATGTCTGTATTTACTTTTTCTGGGCAATGTGAAGAAATTGGACGAAAAAATACGGGATTGTGTTAGGGCAGAATCGGATAAATAAAACTAAGCCAAACAAATAACCGACAGTCCTGATTTTCGGTTCAAAATATTTTTCTGGAAACAATTAACCCGTAAAAGTGTGAATTGTTATTTCTTTTGTTAAAAGTCCAAAACCATCACATTTACATTCCAATTATAACGGATTTTGGCAAAGTCCTGCCGCCACTCGGAATTATAAAAATATCTCCTAAAGGGTTCTGAAATAAATCTAGAAGTTCGAAATGAATTCATAAAAACAGTGTTTCAAGATTTGCAATCCTCCCTTGTCTCACACTCGACTAGAAAAAAAACTGGCCAAGTGCATGTCAGGCTACGCATAATATAGGGTTCCATAGTTCATCAACTATTATTACTTATTAACTACTCAAGAGGAGAGGAGCGGACATTTGAGTCTAACTAACCAAAATTTGCAATTAATTAGCTTAAAACAAACGGATTCCTAAATCCAAAAATAGTCTGGGCAGATTACAACAGTTTTGAAAGACCTATTCAACGATACTCCACACTATTGGAAAGACGAGAATGAAAAAAAAGAGTAGGTACCCTAAAAAAATTTTCAATATTTTATTACACGCTTTAATGGCGTGAAATTAACGCTAAGTACATAGGATATCTGTGCTGGTGCTGGTGTTCGGACGGACATGACGAAATTATAAGTAGCTACACAAATCGAACGCGGCTCGCCACTCACGGAGCACAACCGTGTGCCTAAATAAATATCAATATCATAATAATATTATTATCCTGATATTAATATCGTGGGATAAAATAAGCAACTCAGGTATTTACACGCGCTTACCGTGTTTTCTTTGCCATGCTTTCAGTGTCCAGGATGTATGGGCATCGGCGACAAGATAAGGAAACATATAACAACTATTATTGTTTCTCCATAGGGTTCGCTTGGATAGCTACCACCCTCTTGGTTTAGTCAGCCGCCAAACGACTCGACACGGCTGGGGACTTAAGAGCCAGTTATTTCTTTTCTTCTCTCTTTCTTGGCCAACAACGCATCCTGCCTTTAGAGTACCTGATGTCCTTTGGCGACGATAGCCACTTATCATCAGGTGGATCGTCAGCCCGTTTACCGACTAGCTAGCTAACTAGCTTCTCGCCGGCAGTGTGCAAAGCGACTTATGAAATGGTAAAACAATTAAAAGTTCCACAGGGCCGAGCAGCCGTTTCCTGACGAACTTATAAAGACTTCTAAAATATGTTACGTGTATAAGTTATACGATTAAACTGTTCTTAGAGTGAAACTTGCTTCTTCACATACGAATTACTTAATTTCAACACGTGTACACTTTTCATGACTAAAAGTCTTTGAGGTAGGTTTGGGAAGAATATTCTAGAATTTTAGTTGTATCGCTTTTTATTTATAAGTTTAGTTATATAATATCTATCTACACTATAATAAAACTCAAAGAGCAATACTATAATAAAACTCAAAGTGTCTGTTTGTCTGTCCGGGCATCACATAAAAACCCTTGAACAGATTTCGATGAAAATTGGTAAAGTTGTTACTGATACTGAGCGTCATATTGTAGAAAACTTTTCATCCCGAAAAATTAAAAGTTTCCCGGGAAAACAAGATAAAAATTTGAATAAATTAAAACATAATTTCCGTATGCAAAGCTGCGGGCATCAGCTAGTATTATTTAATTTTAATAAATCGTGCAACACAAAGCATGTTGTTGTTGCCTATAATTTGAAAGAGCAATTAGATAATTTTTAAACTTCATGTAAATTATAATTCGGTACAGCTGCATTTTCGTAAAAATCTATAAATAACTAAAACTGGGCAAGTGCGTGTCAGGCCACGTGCAATGTAGGGTTCCGAAGTAGTAAGTTTATCGACTACTACTCCTTAACTACTTATGCTAACATAACAGTGATAGTTTTTCTTGTAAATTCATCATATAACCTATTTTTGAGAATTTTTTCACTTGTCCAACTCCAACCATTTAGCCAGCAGGGTGGGGGACACTTGACTCTAACTAAAATTAGCACTTTATAGCCAAATATTTCGCAAACGGACCCCTAAAATAAAAAATAGTCTGAGAAGACCCATAATATTTTTTGAAGATCTTTTCACCGATAGTGTGGGGTACATTATAGGGTACGCGACGAATAAAAAAATCATCCTCACGTTGCCTGTAGGGGAGGTACCCTGAAAAAAAATTTCTGGAGTTTTTATTTATTTATTTATTTATTAAACTTTACTCATTTACAAATATCATCATAATATTAGTGCATCTACATCACTAAATTAATTATAAATATGTATGTCAAATTATAGCTTTCTAGGAACAAGGATCTCGGCACTTTGCTTCAGAAACACGGACAGATGGACGGACGGACATGGCAAAACTATACGGGTTCCGATTTTATATCGGAAAAAGGTCGTCTTCGAAAGGTCTAGAGTACTACGAATATAATTTAAATAAAGCCGTAAAAATAATCTTAAATTAATTAAAAATTCAAAATTACAATACTGAACTCTGTTAACTTTCATTTCCGTGCCAGTCAAATTATAATCCGAGAAGCAGATTTATTTGAAACTGTCAAAATTCATTTTAAATATTAAAGTACTTTGAAATTAAAAGTGACATATTGTGCCGCAGAGTAGGGTATTGTAAGACAGCCTCTCATGAATATAAAGCATTGATTATTCATTCTAAGTGAAGCTTTGTTCCTACATAAATAATATGGTTACAGTGAATTGAACCTAATGCCTTTGGTCCGGGCTGTCATTGTCATGAAAGTCGTTAACGAAGGCCTTCGGGGTGTAAATAATAAGTAATAAGAGCTTGGTTTGGTCACTTATACTTCTACTAGTATTTTGTGTGTATGAGTTTCCACCTATCTTGAGTTAAAGCACAGAATAAATAATACTATAATAAATAATACTTATAATAGGTACGGAAGGCGAACTCCGCAAAATCATTTAAATAAGTAGCGACTCTAGTTCCAACGCAATAAAGTGTAATTCAGGTCGCACAGCGCTAATCAAAAACGCGTAATGAGTTGCTTTCCTTTCTAACACTATCCTCTCTGGCAATGTCAGGGTTGTCTTTTTTGAAAGAATACAATCGATCTGAAAGTTTAGTGACAATATGTGTCATATTAAATATGTGTCATAGATTACGAACATATGACAGCCATTATGAATTTTCTGAATTAGCCAGACATGTCGAACGCGGCATGTACTTGTAACGTCATAGCTAAAATGCGGAGTGCGCCAGGCCTGGTTAAAGCAATACTTCTTCTGCATCCCTCCTCGTGGTGAATAATGCTGAATAACAGAGGAAGTTATGACATGTTTTCTGTTCCTACAGGAGAGATCTTTCTTTCGAGGCACTGTGCTACCCAGGTTATCATTTAGGTTGCTTAAATAAATAAAAAGTAATTAAATAAATAATAAATAATAATAACCCACAGTAGGATTCCCTGAGTCGTGGATGCCATTGGGCATAGACAACACACAAAGACAAGACAAGTACTACGACCAAATATGGAAATATATATATTTTTTTAATTTTTGTGGCTGAAAGACTAATTTAACTGAAAAACTTCAATGCTAATATTATTACACCGTAAAATAAAAAATCGGATCGAATAACAATATTCGCATGAATTATTACCTAAATTTCCCAACTCAAATATGGAAAAACACAAATTATTATGTTCCACCATACTTACCTTATGCAATAAAGTGATTAAAATGGCTTTTTCGATGAGTCTCATTATAATATTAGTATGACAATAACAATATTTCATTTCATTTTACAGTACCTACTGCTTTATTAAAATTAAATACCTATTGGCGAATAACCTTTGGTGGTTGACTCTTGGAAGCTAGCTGTTATGACAATTGTAATAACTATAATTACTTAATAATAACAGCTAATAACTAATAATAATAATGAAGCTAATAACTTAATAATAACAATAATTAATAAGAAGAAGACAGCGTGCATCCGCTGGATTCAGAAGGCTCAGGACCGGTCAGAGTGGCGCAAGTTAGGGGAGGCCTATGTCCAGCAGTGGACTTCCAAGGGCCGATGGATGGATGGATAATAATAATATTGATAATTTAAGCATTACGTGAACTAAGCGTGCCGTTCTTTCGACTATTACTACATGCTAGTGGGATGGATGGATTGGGGTCAGTATATTGAGCCGTCTCAATACGGCTAAAAATAAAACGGTTAAAATTTAAATATGTTGCATGTACATATTCTTTGATGAACACTTTATAAAGGTCTAAGAAATAAAATAAAAACTCTGGTTCAAAATCAATATCGACGCTTGAAAGGAAAAATTGCCTAAGCGACATTGAGCTTACTTTACAGGAGAGCAGTTTAAAGTTGAATTTTTAGAAAAGTTGTTGTATATGCCACAATATAGATCATAAAATAAGGATTCCAAAACAGTAAGAATAACGTCAGTAGGAGGATTACAAATTTTTTTTTCTCTAAAAATTCCAACTTTAAACTACGCTCCTGTAAAGGTAGCTCAATATCGCTTAGTTAATTTTTCCTTTCAAGCGATGATATATTTTTCAAAAACGAAAATTCGGATTCAAAGCTTGAAACATCATCTTTCAAACTTTGAATTTGAAAGATTGTCTTTCAAACTTTGAATCCGAATTTCATCGGATGCCAACTAGTGTAAGTTTTCCCCTCCTACAGGTGATTAGTCTCTACTAATTGATTTTGCGGTAACCGGTGACAGCTATGATAGCAAGGACGGATAGCGTGTCCGCTAATAGCACTCTGGCAGTTTCCAATACCACTTAAGTTACTAATTCTACCATTTTATGTTGTGAGATGTTATTTAAATCAATTATCTTGTAGGAAAAGTTCATAATTTGACGACTTAAATTGTACGCCAAGTATTGCAACAGGGTGGAGGGACAGATTATTCATTGATTGGTGTTTAGAACAATTAGTAAATAGTCTTTGTGTATCGTATGATAAAATTAATTTAGCAAGTTACCTAAAAAAGCAAAGCAAAAGCAAAGCAACAACCCATAATTGTCCCACTGCTGGGCTCGGGGTCTCCGCTCACAATGTGAGGGGTACAGGCCATAGTCTACCACGCTGGCCAAGTGCGGATTGGTAGACTTCACACACCTTTGAGAACTTTATGGAGAACTCTCCGGTGTGCAGGTTTCCACACGATGTTATCCTTCACCAAAGCAAGTGATAGTTAACTAGTAATACGCACATAATGTTTGAAAATTAGAGGTGCGTGCCAGGATTTGAACCCGTGCCCCCGCGTTCGGGAGACCAACGTTCTAACCGCTAGGCTATCACTGCTTACCTTACCTGCTTAGTTACCTAATATTGACGTAAATTTTTGAAATCTCTTTTTACAGACTTGTAATATAAGGACAAGAATGACACTATCAAGTTTTTCAACATCGGCATCGTCCAATTCTCATTGTAAGTACAGACATGCAATATTAGGACGAAAGATTTTCCTGAGGTGGCCGGGTCCGGATGCTCTCACCGTTTAAGGTCTCTAACGAGCGATAAAATTTCCCCCGAATTCCTTTTTAACTGCATGCCGAGTTTACCTGCGGGTTGGCAAATACAAGCCCACATTTGGTCGCTGAATTGTGATTCACAATCAGGAAATATACGAAGACTTATTCAATATTTACTTCCTATCGCGTAATTTCAAGGACTGTAGCGATTTAATTCTTTTTTATCTCTTTCTTCTACATCAGTATTAAAGATAACTAAAAACTTTATCTTCAGTTGTAGTAATAGTAGGTTAGTGAACTTCTAAAATAACATAATGGTTTATGTTAAAA
Organism: Thymelicus lineola; assembly: GCA_963932265.1. Lineage (NCBI taxonomy): Eukaryota > Metazoa > Arthropoda > Insecta > Lepidoptera > Hesperiidae > Thymelicus > Thymelicus lineola. The sequence goes on along the minus strand of OZ010699.1, from coordinate 5,977,239 downwards.
ATAAACAAAAAGTAAATATAAAAATCTGTTAGTTTTACGTTTCTAATAATTTTTATAATCATAATAGCAAGCACAGGTTTCATAGGTCTGCACAGAGCGCGGTATACAATAGTTGTACCTTCATATAATAAAACAAAAAGGACCCTTCAAATCTAGAATGTGTTACGGTGTGAAAAGGTCGACAATTCCCGTGATGTCGTTGAAAATTGCTACACGTGCTAAGCAGAGCGTATAAAAGAATGAAAGTAGAGGGACAAGTGTAACGTCACGCTTCAACAAATTGATGTCCGTAATGGCGGCCATTATACACATTGTGTGCGCGATCGAAAAGCCCGCGAGCTGGGATCGCCATCTAAAGGAAAGACCCCAAAAACATACGAAAAATATGTGACTCATAAAATACATTCATGTTCTTTTGGACGATTATTTATTTCATTGCGCTTTTGACCATGGCGACCCCTCCGCTTAACTTTGTGAAATGACAATGATGAATAAACATCACAACATAATCGTTACCAGTTGAGACCATTGTCCACCGATCTAAATGAGGGATGACAGATTTCACGCGCTTTTGTAAATAACGCGGTGATTGGCCTTTTAACGTAACAAGCTATAGGTAAGAGTAAAAAGTTTTTGTTATAAATTATATATTTTTTTATCAATCATCTTCATAATCAGGTATAATTTTTACTAATCAATAATTATTTTACTTTATACATTAGGTTTTACACTCATATAAGTAGTAAATGGACGTAATGAATAGCGTCTCTTTTGTAAGATAAGAAAAACTCGATTAAAAGAACTAGAAAGAGTAATTAGGTCTGAGTTGCGAAGTCGATAGTGTAGTTTAATTAACTAGCAGCAGTATTGTTACGTATAGGTAAGTTTTCACGTTTCCACCGACAGATTTAGTTGCTGGCCACACGAAGTTTTCTTTTCATAAATTCCTTTATGCTTTTGTGCCAGTCTGATCACGCTACTTACCATAAAGTACAATTAATCAATCCCTTACATTATTGTATTATTTTCAGGTTTCAGGTTTAAGAGAATCTTTATTTCTCATAAGAATACACTATTCACTTACATGAGAAACATTTAAAGTTTAACAAAACAAATAAAGGGCATTAAGTGCGTACAAGTATAAAATTATAAAACTTGAGGGTAATACAAAAATATTGCGTATTATAACTTTTATTATATTTTATGGTATAAAAAGACAATTATGCGCATACCTAAATTAATAATATAATGTGACACAAAAAATACGCAAGATTGGAATTGTTCACGCAATTATTGTTTTTATCGAGCGGTTTGAGGGTATCTGAATATATAATGAAGGAGTACAGAGGGAGCATCAGGGTGAATATCAGAATCGAGCGTTTTTTTCAATTTTGGTGGCGAAATTTTCTCTTCAGTTTTCGTGAAAAATAATAACCTGATATAAGAATAGAAAGTCTTAAGCCAGAAGGACCTTCAAGAGGTCTGAGAATATCTCGATAAGTTATTGAGATATTTAAGTTCAAAGTCTACTGTGGCCTCCAGAATTGAAAATCGCCCACTAAAATTGAATGTTCTGATATTCACCCATCACTAGAACTTCCGATCAGCAACACGGGCTCCAGCCTCCAGTCAAGGTGAGTGGATATCTTTTTGCTGTGTTGGGAGGCAATACTTGCGTTGAACAAAGCTTAAAGCTAGGATCAACCCAGCTCAACCACTTGACTATTGAAGACATCATCACCCAAACAGGACTTAAATACGCGTTTTTATACTTACTACTATTGTGATCGAATTATTGGAATATAAAGCACATAGAATAGGGCTAAATATGGATGGATCTAAGTGCACATGCTCTACCAGCATAACGTTAGAAGTATGAGCCAATCAATATTCTGATCTATCACTACCTAACATTTACCAGTAACACATTGATAACGAAAGAAGCGAACTGTGGCTATAAAATTTTTATTACTTTGTAATATTATCCTTTTTTTCCAAATAAAGACAGAATTTTCTCAAGTCTGTCTAAATAAATATTTGTTATTTACTTATTTTTTTTATGATAAACTTTCTTTTTTTTTAAATATTATTCAAAAACCGTTTAACCATTTAACGACAACATGTGCTACTATCAGTTAAGGTGCGGAATGACCACAATTGAAAAGCGTCGATTTCACTCACACGATATTATGTTGTTACCGCTGAAAATACAGGGAATTTCGACGCCAAAGTTTATTTTTGTGAAGAAAATTACGATTTTTTTATTGGAAATATTATACAAATATTTAATATTCCATTCGATTAACATTTTTCCTTAGACCTTTTTCTATGCTCTGTATTTTTTGCGTGGGATATTTTCAATGGGTTTCCTCGTACTCGAGCGTCAAAGAAACCCAGTTTTGTGAATATTGAGGTAACACCGCACCGGTAATTGCATTATTTAACGAAACAAAACACTGAGCTGTTATCGTAATTATACAAACTCTAAAACGACATGACACGCAATACAAAATAAATGACTGTATAATTCGAAGCACTTCACTTTAAAGTTACGGGGAAATTTTATTTCGCTTTCAAATAACTCTTAAAGCATATTCGAAACAGTAATAAAGTGAACTTGAAACAGCGAGCGTATGTGTCACAATAAAATTGCGAAATGTTACCATCTTTAGGGACTTGTCATACTGATAACTATTAATGAGTAGATTATTTTTTTAAATAATATATACCGTAATATAAATAGGAAAAAGAGGGTGAAAAAACTGTAAATAAACTTGATAGTCAAAGAAAACTAAACGCTATCTTAGCTATATAATTTTAGTAGCTTCATATTTCTATATGAGTTCAATAGACCCTCAACATAATGACAATAATCCATTGTTATCTAAGGTCACACATGTCTTCCGATCAAATAAACCGCGTGTAATAATGGCCTCAATTTGTCTTTTTGGTACGGCTGAAACGACGGATTGTAACGAGAGATCGTCTCGTGCTCGTGACAAACCTCTTAGAATTTAGCGTAGTCAATCAATACAAGATTTATGTACCTGTGTTTATTTTTGTGCGGCACAAAAATCGATGTAAAAAACGAGGACATTTTAATTCTTCTTTTGTTTTATAGAGTACGTTAAACAAAGATTTCAAAAGGAAGGCTAGGCCCGTCGAAACATTTTCTCACTCGTTCTGAAATCTCCAAATACCAAATAAAAAAGTTCGAATTTTTCCACAGAACAAAGGCAGAAGGATTGGGAAAAACTGCTAATTACCAGGTAGCTTTATAATCATAGCATTCATTACCTACATAGCTTATCCATGTTTTGTGACACAAGTACGTAACGCTAAATTCGAAATCGCACGTTACAAAATCTACATTGTTGATTTCCGAGTTTGAAGATGCCATATAATTTGTTTTATTGTGCCATAACATTTTCAACTTCAATGAAATTGCTTGAATTACGATATTTTTGTGTCAAAATGGTTCGTAACGTGTGAAGGATGGTATGAAAAAACACGTTTTACGTTGTTTAAGGTAATAGTAGGTACCTTAATAATAGGTATTCGTGGCTCGTACGCAAAAGTACAAAATTTTATGACTAAATTTGAAAGTTTCATGTTTTTCACAGTTTTTCGTTTCAGGGGTCGTCAGGTTTTCTACAAGTTCAGAAAACACTCTGAAATTAATTTACTACTTAACATCTAAATAGAAGTTCCTTAATAATGTTAACTTAATTAACTTATTAATGTCTTATTTATCTTTTATACCAAAATATTATTGGTACTGTATATGTCTGAGATTATGTGAGCCAAATGTATTGTTTTGTTCCAGATTTGTAGAAATAGTCAAAGATATAACCAAAGAAGAATTACAAAAAATCGTTTTGAGATCAGAGACAAGGCTACAGCATAACCTCAGTGGTTTATTTATGTTTAGGAATTTGTTAACATTTTTTGTTAATAATATTTTCCCAAATATGTATTAAATATTTTTGAACCCACGAAAGTGAATATTGTATGTCAATATATTTAATTCCTTACTAGGTATTTGAATATCCTGAAATTTTTAATAAAATAAAATTTTCTGGAATTCCAATTATCACTTCACCACAACTTAAAATTAAACAACGCGCAACAACGCTATAGAAAAAAATACACAATTTTATGATTACATTTTCCACTTCTGTGAAATTCCAATTATCATTCATCGAGTAATATTCATACACTACTTCTCTGGCGCTCCAAATTCGATTGTAATTAAAATTTTGAAACGGTTATTTTACATTGATACTTTTTAATATTTTCCAATAAATGTTTGTAACACATACCTAATAAGGTATTAAAAACTTTAGTTTTCTGAATCTTGTTAAGTGAAAACTTTAACTAAACTAAATCTCAGACTTCTAATGACTGTGCATCGTTCAAGGGAAACTTCACGTATAGTATACAGATATTGCCTGACTACTACATTACAGAAAAATATTAAACTTATTAAGCCCCAATTCATGCCCAAACTCCAGTAATCACTTGAACAATAGCGCACTGCTAAATAGCGCGATGCTAAATAACGCGCTAGATATTTACAGTAGGTTCTGTAACGGTGCAAATAGTTTAAATCTTTAACATAATGTTATCTAGTCGGAAGCCGCAGAAGTCGTGCTAACAAGCTTCCGGTGCGGAACGGGGCAAGTTGGAGCAAGTCAGCTCAACTCACAAATGGGAAGCGCTCCGTTCTGCTTAAAGCTGCCCATTTGTATTGTACACTTGCAGCAAGGGCTGTGTACAACGTATAAAAATATTACATTAACACATTCGCTGCGTTACGGCAAGTATTTTGCCGTATTATTAAAAGCTATAATATAGAGATGATCACTGTCTCTTTTCTACACGTGAAGGAACATAAATTACCCCCGCATCGTACGCAAAACAAGTACAATAAGCTGTACGGCAAAATAGTTGCCGTGCCGCCGCGAATGTGTTAATTGGACAATTGTCTTGTCAACGACTTTGAGCATTATGTGGTAGTGACCCTGAGTGACTTGTGAACAAGGATTGAAAATTCAATCGAGTGACTAAAAATGAAATTTATGAGTCTAGTTTTTTCTTAAACTGAGTTTCAGATTAGCACAGAAAGGATTTTAACGTAAATAGTCGATAAACAAGCCGCCAGAATTTGGTAAGTGGTCACTGCTTATCACCATGATCATTCATAAGTATCGTTGAGTATTAGATTTGATTTTTGTAACTTCTGAAAACTTAACTTTATTATTCACTCAAACAAATCCACAGAATTATTTTAACAACAAAGAAAAAAACACAATCACGTAGACCAATTAAGACAATAGACCATTTAATACAACTAATAGCAGATAATGTCATGGTCTAGGTATATTTAACAAACTTATTTAAAAATTTGAATTTTGCTCCTTTAATAATGCACCGAGTAGAAAATCGTATCTGTAATAAGAACTGTACATCGGCAAATATACAAGCGTACAACCGGTGACAGTTGGAACGTGAGGGGAATGCTGATGAGCAATATACATATTTGCGCCATTCGATTACCGGCCAGATGCTAGCTAGGTAGAAAATACGCGGTTTTTTGCGTGTATCTGTTTGGTTGTTTTTTGTATTCGTATACGATTGATACCATTATGGAATAGTGAAATATTTCTACTTTTAACCGAATCCGGATTCGCTGTCTCTTCTTGCTCGATGTGGATACAGTGCCACAGCCAGTTTTGCTGATTCAATGTATTTTTTATTAGTGTAGGCATTGTTTTTTAAAGGGAGCTTCATTCACCATTTTTCTTCTGAATTATATCTACTTGCTTCTCAAATCATGACATGATAATTCATTTTTTTTAATATACAAAAGCTTTTATTGGTTGTAAAAAAGGAACTAAATTGAATATAACAATACCATAACTTATTTACATAAATCTATAAAATAAATAAATAAGTAAATAAGTCATGGTATTGTTATATTCTGATCATAGAGTAACTTATTATGATTCATTAATGTTTAAATACCTCCAACTACCCCTACCTCTAGCTACCCCTTAACTGGGTGTATACCAGACTATGATAATTATATCATTTGTAACTTTAGTTCAATTTAGATTTTTAATTGAAAGAGGATTGAAGGCTAGTTGCTACGTACCTAAGGATAAATTAAATGTGCGTTAAAAGTTAAAAAACGTTGAGGAATAGAATGCTATGATAAAAAAATTACCAAAATGTTCTCATATTTTTGTACCTATTATTTATAATTTTGCACTGTTTTAGTTTAAAAAGAAAATTGCAATCGTAATAACCATATATTTATTGTAGTTTGAAAATGTTTTTAATTAAATAGGTACATTTTTTTGTTCACCATCTACTCTAGCACTAGTAAAAGTTTTGTACAGTAAAAATCAATTTTATTTTACCTTAAATACTAAAACGTATCTTGTTTCCCTACTGCAATGTACATTTTATTATAAACAAGAAAACCTTTGCTTTTTACTGCTCTCGACAAAAGGGTTGTTCAGCACAACCCTGAGATGTAAATGAGGAGGCCACTTTAAACAAGGTTGCAAGATAGTGAGGTTCGGGAACTGCGACGTACTCGGAGTTGTAGCGAAAACCATCAGATGGACGGAGGCTGATTTCTTATTCCCTAGTACCAAGCGATGCGGTAAACAAAAGGCTTTATTAACATATCTATTTATTTAAAGCAGATGCTGACGCTTACAGCAGCCTTATAAAATACGCATCAACTCTAAATCACTGATACATTTGCTTAAGAGTTTAGGCACATTGACTATTGGATATATATACATCCGTGTGTAAAGGTACACTTAGCACACAATGGTTCTTTGCTATCAATGAAACGTGATGAAAGAAAGTAATGAAACGATGCGCGAAACACCACACAGAACAACTTTTAATTTTTCCGCTAAGAAAGGTGATTGAATTAATGCCAGCCCAAATGATTATTACTTCATTTCGGAACGTGCCACCTGTTCCGAACTCCGCCAATAGAACCGTAATGACGGCATCCCAGACGTAGCGACCGTCGAAGCTTAATTAAAGTTATACACTGCGAGATCTCCTCCCCACAGCCCCAATTACTTTTTCTACTTCTTTTAATCGAGTTTTCCTTATCCTACCTGAAGACAGTCGCTAAGTTTGTTGCGGCCGACGACTTTTCAAGATAACTTTTATCTTCCGACTCTCACGAAACAAGGCTTTCGTTTTACTGCGCGCTGTGGTGTTGTGTTGTGACAAAACTTGGCCTCAACTTTAATAAGGTCTCATAGATGTCATCCACGTGGCAATGTGCCGAAACATACATATTTTTTTCGTGATTATTAATATTGCGAATTCTAATCTCGCCTGGATCATTGGATTAAAATTCGAGCCTATATCAATAAATCATTATACCCTAAGCAAAAAGAGATGAATTGGTACTCGGAATTTTAATCAACGTTCTCATATAGAGATTATCCTGCACTTGATTCGCTCGGGAATACCTACAGGTGAATCTCGATACTTTTGTCGACATTGAAAGGAACGAAAAAATCAGAAAAAAGCTACGTAAAGAATTTGAATGGGTTTTTATGAGTCATAGGCTTTTTACTGATATGAATATGATTCTTTCATGCCTTTTCCTTGCTGTTTGGCCTGATTGGCTACCTGCTTGTTCAATCACGCACACAATGGCCGCCATTACGAACATCAATGTGTTGAAGCGTGATGTTACACTTGTCCCTCTATTCATCTTACTCTTACTATAAATGTAATAAATGTTAAAGTTTCGATCTTTGAATTAATTTGACTCTTTCAAATAAAAATGGATGAATAGATATAGATAAAAACACCGAATAGGATACATTTTAATTATTCTGAGGGATAACAGTGTTAGGAGGTATATTTTAGTTTTAGTTAACAGATTCCTTGTTTATGAAGCAAGACAGATGGACAACGTCAACAAAGTCAAGGTGATTATATAAGGCTTTAGTTTTTTCCTTTTTGCGATACTGAAACTAAGAAACGAAGAGTACCAGTATTTTGATCTTTAAGGGGATAAAAAAGATTTATCCATCCTTGAATCAAACAAGACCTCTGGTGATGTATGCTAAGAAGCAAACTAATGACGCCTGGTCCCTTCTGTTAAAGATCGCTGGGTTTTATAACCAGTGATGCCTTTTGTCCCTGAATGGACACGCTTTGAAATCACTCCATTAACCATTTCGTGTTTAATAGCTAGATTGTGGAGTACCAAATTGTAGGGAATATTAACTACGCATAGATTTTCCATCCTAGACTAGGTTTACAGTAATAAATTACCCATTAGTATGATAGATGTGTGGCGATAGCTCCTTGGGAAACTACCGCTAGCGATAATGTATGTAGTGCGCTGGCTGCCACATTAATCTCACTCTGTCGCTTCAGAATCGCATTAAAACATATCAAACGTAAATATCTCATCTCATTATACATAGTAACATTAGCGACTTAAAAGATTTAAGATAATGAATCTGTAAGTAACCAATCCAATCCCACGCCGGGTGGGAGTCATAAGAGGCAAATAAACCCAGCCCACTGGTGGTAGGGTCCCTCGGAGGGATTATATTGGTAATATCGATTTTCGTAGTTCGTTAATACCATTATTACTATGATTATATTTCCATGGGGTCCGTCTGAATAGCTATCACCCCTTGGTTGAAATAGCCGCCAAATGACTCGTCGTGTTCCGGCTGAGGGCTTTTTATGAGGTTTGAAACAAATTAGGGTAAAAAAAGAATGAAAGGTCACTTTATTGCATTTTTAAGGTTTGCGTACCGAGACCCTATTCATAAGACTCCAGTGTCCGTCCGTCCGTCTGCCACCTGCCTGAAATATTCCGTATTCAGAGGATGCCAACCGAACCCTATTCATAAGAATTCACTCTCTGTACGTCTGTCCGTCCGTCTGTCAGATAGACACTTGAAATTTTTACAGGATATGTTTTACTGTGGGTGGTAAAAAATATACTAAAAAGATACAAAAAATATGGAGAGTTACTCATACAGGAAATAACAATAACCTAGCGGTATCGGTATTCGGGGATTGGCCCTTGACTTCTGTAGGAATTCCCTTTATGAAAATGATCAGCGTGGTTATATGCTATAGACTTCCTGATGTGGCAAACCCGACCCCTAATGGCGTGTAGATATTGTTACAGTGTAAACTACAATGAACAGAGAATCGAAGGATAACTGATAGATTCTTCGCTGCACGCAATACTGACATTTTCTTCCATTGTTATATTGTTATTATTCCATCGAGTATGATTACAGTTTGCTTTTAGCACAACAAGGCCTGTTTTTGTAAAAGTTTTCATTGTACTGAAACAAAAAGGAATGAGTAAGACTAAGGAAGAAACGCTCGAAAATACGACGGTTTTATTCAAAGTTTTACCTTTTATTTTATCATTACAACTCATCACTGCTCCTGGGCTCTGAATGAGAGAGGTTAACTATAGTCCATTACTATCCTGCTTGCCGAGGAGGTTGCAGATTTATGAGTAGCGTAGACTACGCTGCGTAGTGATCTTTTTAAATTGGTCTTTGTCATGTTTCATGGAACAAAAGGCTATCAAAATCAGGTGAAACTTGAAAACCACTGAGTTTAAATTATTACAATGGAGCAATTAGTTTATTATGAAGCATTTTGAGATACTTTCCGAGAAAAGAATCTGTTGCCACGAGATAAGCGAGAAAGTGAATCAAGGTTACTATTAATATTAAAAATAAGGTATAATATTATATTATAATTTATAGTGAGGTATATTCTAATATTTATTCAAAGAAAAGACCAAGTGTGTAAGCAGGACATGAGTTGGATATAATACAGCTAAAGATAGTAAATAGAATTTGTATTGTCTGTAATTGTGTATAGGAAAAAAGTCTTAGGAGTTTGTTGCCGCATCATCTTTGACCACTCACGGTAGGGTTCTATTTATGCGATGGCGTAGTATGAATTTCGCGAAGTGTTTGTAAAATAATTTCGCAAATACTTTAAAGTGAAGTACCTACTCACATACCTACAGCAATTAAACCGCCGCAATAGCGAATTCGATTTCATTTCATAATTGTAGGTACCTAAATTATGTTAAGTTGAACTATGAAAACGGTAGGTGGCTTGATTATGTTATGTTGGAGTATGATTTTATCATTCATTCTATGCTTGTTATCTTACCGCGTAATATCAGATACCAAAATATTATGTTATGACCTGTAATCATACACGGGAGCTTGACCTGATGGAATTACCGTTGTACATTTTTAATGCAATTAATCTGGGAGCTGTCGGCGGTACAAACTGTTCAATCGATATCAATAATTAGCGGTGCGTTCACGTCAGATTGATATTATTACGGCGATTGCTTTTGCATATTGATACTGACATGTTTATTTATTTGCAAGTAAGATGGCGTAGACGTGTGAATCGAAAAGATGCAATATCTCGATATTAGTTTTAATATTTGGTAATAGATGGCGATAATAAATTTTGTTCATGTTTTTTGCCCTGTAGAAGTATTCAAGAAAAAAGTAAAATGGCTTAAGGCTTAGACAAGTAGTGCGCTTACATTTTTGGCACTTAGGTACCATTCAGGTGGTATTACCGTATTAAGTATTATGATAAGTAGCTATCGTCGCCCATGAACATCAGCAACACCAAAGGCATCGCTGATGCATTGCCGGCCAACAAAGAGAGAAGAAAAAGAAAGAAAGAACGAACTGGCTCTCAAGCCCCCAGCCGTAACACGACGAGTCATTTGGCGGTTGACTCATGCTTAAGGTTAGTATCTAGCTATCCAGGTGAACCCCATGGAGAAATAATAATAGTAGTAATGGTATTAATTAACAATTAAAATCAATATTACCAATATAATCCTTCGAGGGTCCCTACCACCATCGGGCCTGATTTAGTCGCCTCTTACGACACCCATCCGGCGTGGGATTGGGGTTAGTATTCTAAGCCGCCACAATACGCTAAAAACTATAATATTATCAAAAGCTAACTACATCGCGGAATAAAGCTTGTATCGTCGTGTCTGTTTGTTATTGGTTCTATGTATACATACATAGAACCAATAACAAACACATACACCATGTGAGTACTGCGTGGCGTGTTTGCCGAGTGGGGCTTTTACTCTGAGTGCTGATGTTGCAACAACTAAGCGTTCACTTGAAAGAAAATCAAGTTACATAGTTCTCGTACTTTATAAAATTCAAGTGCTTGCGGTTCATAGTCTCTCAAGTAGGGCCTTGTTGAAACATTGGCGTAGCTTGTATGACTTTCAAAAAGTGTTTGTAAACCAAACCAATTTTGAATAAAAATACTTGGATTTTGAATAGTTAAGTATTTTTCTTTCATTATCCAATATCCATCCATAAGCCGTATTGAGGTGGTTTGGAATACTAACCTCAATCCCACGCCGAATAGGTGTCGTAAGAGGCGACTAAATCCGGTCCACTGGTGGTAGCTCCCTTGAGTGATTATATTGGTATTATTGATTTAAATTGTTAATTAATACTATTATTACTATTATTATGTTTCCATGTTGTTCGCTTGGATAGCTACAACCCTTGAGCATGAGTCAGCCGCCAAACGAGTCGTTTGCCGGCTATTTTCATAAAGAAAAATCAGCCTTTATAGATAGATACACTGTTGAATATAGGCCTCCCCCATTTTAATATTATCACCTCTGTTAATAAATACATATATTAAAGATACGTCAAACTTAAAACACCCGTCTTTTTGGATCGGGGATTAAAATAATTCTTGACAAAAAATAACGAACTTCAAAATTAGGGATAACTCAAAAACTACTCGTCAGATCTCGCTAAATTTAAGTAACTACATGACACGCACCAGCTTTCGATTAAAAAAGAATAATCAAAATCGGTTCACCCAGTTGAAAGTTATTATTTTAGTGGTCTCTAACCATCTTCGGATTATATTGCCTTTCAAATGAAATTATATTGAGGCATATCGGTTGGATGGTTTTAGCCAATAAAGGACATTCATACAAACATTTTTTTGTGTTTTGTATACGTATATATAGTTACGAGGCAAAGATAAGATAAGAGACAGGATAGGGTTATTGGCCGGAGCCCGCTGCGAGACGCTCGTAAAGACGGACACTCGCAGGGTTGCTGCAGCGAAATACAATAAAGAATATTGAACCTTTCGACAGTTTACGAGCAGCTAGGGAGTACAAATACCAAAATATTGCGTAGTAAAATGTTACAATAATAAATATCTAAAGGATTTTTGCCTGAGCATTTATGTATGTACTTAAACTGCAATTTACTTTAGCTCTATCTAGGTAAATAAAACGTTGATTTTAGTATCTGCGTAAAATTATGTAGGAGTTGGGCTTCATAATTTTGTTAAGTACTAGAAACCAGTTAAAGGTAAAGTAATGGGAAGTATAGTTACGGTATTGTAATGGAATGTTAATTTAACTAAGAGTTAAATTATACTGAGAAATTGCGCGAGGTTTTTTTATTGTTGGACAAATTTTCATAATACCTAACACTGAGTAAAATATACAACTTTTTTATTGTCAACCCTAGAACCACAATAATTTTATTGACTACTCTATATTGTTCCGATTCGTAAATTGTATTATTATGTTATTATCACGTGATGAAAATAAAACTGTCTTTTTTCCTTCATGTTTTCCCACTTCCGTGTAGTTGATGGCCGAGGGAAAAGGCCTACATGTTTGTCATAAACAATTTACGGATGTTTAGAACCACTGTGTTATTTCGCAAATGCAAACGTGTAATCTATTGCCTATATAATAGTTCCTCCATATATGTATGGAAATAAAAAATCTATTGATAGTGAGAAATAACCCTTAATATAAACAAAAGTATTCTGTAGCCCATTCATCAGTCCCATGAAATTTTAAATTGTTTATTCTGTGATTTTACTTCAATAATCCAGTATGAAAAATAAACCCAAATTATAAAAATAATAATAGTATCAATTCCATAGCCTATTTTATAAAAATTCCTTGAAATCTTTTTAACTTAGCTATTTTAAAAGAATTAAAATAGGTAAATTGCTGTACACATATTATGACCACATCCCTTATCCTAAGTATCCCAAAGAGTCCTGTAAGTGAACAACACACAAGTACTTTGCATGTAAGTATGTTGAATTTATTTATTTAAAACCTTAAATACATAAATTCAAAAGTTTTTTATTTGAAGAGGCAAAAACACAGATAATATTATCTTTAACTCTACCAGAACCGCACACGTACTTAACGTTTCCATTTTGAATACAAGATTTTTTTGGTTTCATTTCAAGCTGATCGGAGTGCAGAGATGAATTGAACATTTAAATTGGCAATCGGTATACGTATCGTAATAGCCTTCGTGCGATTAATAAATACAAGCTCATGCAGTTTTTAACTTTTACCTTCCTGTTCAATGCGGATCATATTTCTGTTTTAGCTGTCGATTCAGAGTTAAAAGGCACTTGGTGAATGGATTTAACTAGAGAGTTCTTGTAGGCTCTTCCAGAAATATTGTAATGGTAGCTGGGACTAATTGCTTAACATGTCCTTAAAAACAGAATGAAGATTTGCCAAAAAAAACAAGACATTCAATCTGAAACGTATTTATTATACTTTTAGAAATATTTTTGTAACAGCAACTAGAGTAAAACGAAACATATTTTTAGTTCGAGTTAGAGAATAAAAGATGATTTACGGGGCAACATAAGAATAACTTATTACCTAATTACGTCTATAATAAATAAACCAATCGGTTGGAATTACTATAAAAACACACATATAGGACATCACAAACACGAGAGAAAAAACGGATTATTTGTAAAAGGACAGATTATATTATTAGAAGGACATATTCGTTTATCTTTCGTTCAGCGAATTGTCTACAGTTATACATATAATAAAAAAGGGTGCGTGTACTTTTGTACGCGCGTGAGGAGTTATACTTCTTTGGCGTGAAAAAAAATTCAAAAAACAATATAAAAAAATAAAAATTAATTAATATTTTGAAATAATTTATTTTATTTTATTAATTTAATTTACGAATCTCTATAGATACCATGCCACCTAGAACTAACTTCACGATGCAGAATTTAGCTAACTTCACGATTTAGAATTTAGCTATCGGTGTGCGCGCGCATCGTAAAAATTCACTCTCATCATTTTTCCCCAACGCGCCAAAAGAAGTATAACTTCAATAATTTTGGTTAAAATCAAATGTCCCTCCTACCAGCTAAATGGTAGTTGTTCAATATGTAAAAAATTCGATGTGGCTCAATTCCCGTGTCCGTGAGTATATTACCACACAAAAGTAGGTAGGTACATTATAAAAGTGGCATTCCATAACGTTTACTGTAAGCCTGCCCAAAGAACCGGCGTAATGTCTATGGAGGCCAACAGATGGTCTCTGTTCCGAGAGACATTACCCTTTTGTCTTAAACCCTCAACGATATAAAACAAACCTTATCACCTCCTAATAAAGTACAGTATCTGATGTGACAAAAAGCTAGGAACGATTCAGTTTATTATGAGCTGGAAAGTATTTCAAAACTCAAAACTGCATTATAACGGTCGTTTGAGCTTCCGCGTCGTGGTTTAATAATTAAATAGTTCAATTGCCCCAACATAGAGGTAGATAGTGGTGATTTTATTATTTGGAATTGTAGATTTTTATTACCAGGATATATTTTCGTAGCGATTTTATCCGTAGCAGTATCCATAACTCCCACCTTAGAGCATGAGTCAGCCGCCAAACGAGTCGTCGTGATCCGGTTGGGGGTTAGCGTTTCTTTTTCTTCTCTCTTTCTTAGCTGGCAACGCATCAGTGATACCTTTGATATTGCTGATATTCATGAGCGACGATAGCCACTTACTATCAGGTGGATCGTCAGCTCATTTGTCAGCCATAAAAAAAAACAACAACAATAACCCTAATTCTTCAACGTTGCCAGTGCCGATCATTTTTGTAAACAAAAAAAAATTATAGTAGGTGGAAACCCATTGCAAAAGGAAGAAAATATAACAAAAAAAAAGGAAAAATAATTTTTCATCGTACTAATATTTTTTTCATTTTTTTACCGTTTTCAGACACTGGCCTATAAGCACGGAATTTTTTAAGAAGTGTAGTCACTAAATATAGACCTATCGATGTTAAGATTGACTTAAACCGTATATTAAAACGTCATAGTATTGGCTATAGTAGGGAGCCTGCCTGCGAAGCGAAGCATTCTAGAATCGAGCTCTGGACGACAGATAAATGTTTGTTTGCCAGTCGGATCGAGTCGTGTGTTTGTGATGTCTCCTTTGTGCTACCTGCTGTGTATTTCACACATACATGTTTAAAACAACTACGTAAATATTAAAAATAACTACATAAAAAAGTTTTAAAACTACTTTCAAGCTTTAAAACTATTCTCAAGCTTTTCAAAAAAAAATTTACAAAAATCAAAAATATTTTATTGATATAAACACATTACATTCACATGTCGCAAGGGCCCTGTACTTGGTTCATTACCTGTGTTACAGGTACCCCGCTCATCCACCGAGACAAAATACAGTGTTAATCAACAAAATACAAACATTAACATTATTATAGATATTTCGCAATATGTGTGTTTGTGTGTGTTTGTGTGTGTGTGTGTGTGTGTGTGTGTGTGTGTGTCTTTTAAAATTGTATATTTGTGCTATTGGCTGCTGCGGAGATTGTGGTATGAAGCCATCCCTGAGCGCGGCGCGGGCGGTTAGATTATGATGGAATTAATAACGAGCTATCATATTATCTGATTGCGTATATAAAATTTCATGTGTGTAATATTATATGACGAGGAGTTCCTTGTTCTGGAGCTAACACTGATTTATCAACCATTTTTATAATTATTATCAGAATTGAAGCAATATGTGAAATTTCAACTCCATAGGATGAGATAAAGTAGTTCTTATTTATCTCGCAAGTTTTGGCCTACACATAATATATAACATTTTAACAAATTAACAAACAGAGCAATTTATAATAAAATAAAAGCTAGTTAAAATCTCATTTATGGAAATAATACTAAAGTAGAGTAAATAAAATACACTAATCAAAAAGTTTTAGAAGGTTCCAAATTAATTAGTCAGTCAGCTTGAATTCTACAACAATCCATGCGTTACAAGTTAATACTCCAACACAAACATTTTTCCTAAAACCTCTATAAACAGTAGATCCATTATTTTCAGATAGAGAGCTCATAAAGGCCCGGAGACCCTAAAGTGATGTTCAAAGAGCCATTCCGAGCGTTCACCCTTTAAATGGGCCGCACGAGCTGCTAGCTGGGAATTGGGCTAATCTTTAGTTATGGCCCCTTACTGGGTTTTACTCCTTGCTTGTAAAATGATTTGGGAATAAATGCAAATGCTTCGTATGGATCGCGTTTTTTCACATGGTTCTTACGAGCTTTTATTCTTTTTGTAAGCTTGAAAAGCTTCAAATCTGTGTGAATACTATCATTATATAAGAGAAAATAAGTAATTTATTGTTTACTTACAGCCGTTTTCAATATTCAGTCTATCCCTAATTCTCAAATCAGTTGCCCAAAAAGTATAAAGCAAATGCAGGATAAAGAGTTGATTGGTATTACGTTTATAATTTATGCAGAGATTATAGATACGAGTATATCGCTCACCTAGTAATATGTATGATGGTACATCTACAAAAAATGCGAAATTGAGTTTATATGGTATACGTGTTTAAAAGTGCCTAATCTACATAGTGGTAAATATGTATTAATGTCTACACTAGTAACCAAACCCATAAAATCTGTAAAAAACGTAAACAGAACCCATAAATTAATTTTAAACATTTTTATAAAATTTCTGAAATTCGTTTCTGTAAAATATGACAAACGTAGATGTGTATTACTGGGTGAGCGATATAGTTTCGTCTCCTCTAACAGCAACCGCAGTGGCAGTCAACCTCAGAAACCCCTAACAGTTCTATCAGTCACACTTACAGATGTTCGTAACTTTAAATTTATCGAAGAACATTGAATGTTGAATAGCGTTTGACCATGCTAGTTTTTCAGGGTTCTGAAGAAAAATCTGAACCGTTATAGTTTCGTTATGTCCCAGTCCGTCAGTCCGTCCGTCCGAAGCATAACGCCTAGACCCTTAGTGCTAGAAAGCTGTAATTTGGCATGAATACATAGTATCTGTGTATATTCATATTTATTAAAACTCTAAAATTGTAGAATAATTTTTTTCAGGGTACATGGAGATGAATTTTGTTTCGTCACGTACGCCATAATAGGGTATCGTTGAAAAGGTCTTTTAAAAATATTATGGGTCTGTAAGAACTGTTCCTAAATTCAAGGGTCCGTTTGCAAAATAGTCGGCTTTAAAATGGCAATTTTGCTTAGAGTGCCTCCCCCTGCCAACTAAACAGTTAGAGATGGACAAGTGAAAAAAATCACAAAAGTAGGATGATGAATTTACAAAGAAAATTATCACGGCTAGGTAAGCTTAAACAGTTAATGAGTAATAGTCGATAAACTTACACCTTCGGAACCCTACATTGCGCGTGGCCTGACACGCACTTGCCCGGTTTTTAAATATATTATTGTGAGTATTATTGTAGTAAAATGTACACAATCCGCGATGAGTTAAGTTTAAATTCAAAATTTAATTTGTTTATTAAAATTATAGGACATTATCAATAATGATAAAGTAGTAGTAGTTTTTATCTTTTTTTAAATTTTGCAACTAGTCAAAAATGATTAAAACTAGAATTTATAATAATAACCAATTCTCTTACCAATGACGGCGCTCTGTAGCGAGTAAGGCACAAGGGAAACGATTAACATATTCAACTCATTTCCTTACACTGGTAGGCTTTGGAGGAAATTATTTGTCATATTAACGTCAGTCTTGCAGTTTCTCCCCAAATGGTTATTATTACCCCTCATTTCGCTGCCATTCTGTATAATTTTAAATAATGATTTAATACTACAAGTAAGTTAGGTTGTTCAAACTGCTTGTTTTCGTGTACAACAATATTCATTATTACTTTATACCTGGCGTGTGAAAATCTAAAATGTGTATAATGCATTGTTTTCGTGGTCTCAAATCTTTGCATTATTGCCTTTTAAATGAAACCATTTTAGGGCATATGGGTTGGATGGTTTCAAAGTCTATAAAGGACATCCATAGAAACATTGTGTGTTTTATATAATTAAATTGTGTAAGTATATTACACGGCATTACTAAATAATCATGTGACGTAATTTACAAACACCTATATTAAGTAATTCAGAGTCCATCAAGTAGCCTTTAGCAGAACGATTAAATGATAATTTATGGATCTTTTTACAGGCGTCCGCTTCTCTGTGGCTGGTCTATTAATCTCGCTTTATCGTCCGTCTGTCTCTTTCACTAACAAACGGTTACAGTTAAAAGTATCTGTCGCTTAGGGCAATGAAACAGAGGTAATTTGATGATGGCTATTTGATGACAAAACGGAGCTACTGACAACAGCTTTAAAAGAGTCACCAGTTGTAAAATAAAGTTTTTAAGGCTTGTATTTAGCAGTAAGGGTGAGATCTATAAAGCGTACTTAGAACATTGAAGTATAATTACTAGCGTACAGAACCGACATCGCGAACACCATGTATGTCTCAATGAATTGGCGCCAATGGGCTTCAATCTTCAATGGATTCGTTAGATTCTGAAAGAAGAACGGGGGCTCAATTTTGAAAATAAAACTTCCCTGTGGGACAAACATTTTGTTCGAGATGTCTGTTATACTTCAATGACTTAGAACTTTGAATTATTTAAACAAAAATAATGGTAATAGACCTGGTAATGTACCTGGCGCTATAACTACGTCCGTTATTCAGATAAGCTCACCATTCGTTCAGAAGTTTGAATGAAGATATACTTATTAAGGGCAGCATTGTCTCATTCCGGCAAATTGTCTGATTCTAATATTTGGGCTTGAACCAAGTCCCTTCGCACGCGTTTGAAATATGACAACTAGTAAAGACATTATCTATGGAAGATTAAGGGGAGCTTAATCATAAATTAACATAATAACGCGCTAACTAACCATTGCATGGAACATTTTGGCAGGTAAATAACGCTTCGATTGTAGTTTGTAAATGGTAAAATCATAACAAGGCAGCATTTTTACCGACTTTAATTAAACCACAGTCGCCACACCAAACAAAACCACAAAGCCAACAAATCAATTTCGCGTCAGGAAATTTGTAAAGTTGAAAAGGGTTGCGCTATACATACGTTTCCAGATTGAAATTCTTTTGTACACCGTGCCTTTACATGTCCGAAACGTTACCTGAATCTCTCAATAAAACTTTGAAATAAACGTAAATATGTGATTGGCATACGACATGCGATGACAGGAGACATGAAAAAACTCAAAGGATGTTTGGAAGCATTGAAATGATTAGTTTCTAAGTTTTGTAGATTATCCTTTCATCTCTCTCTGAAAGACGGCTTTTGTGTTGTGTATCTGACAAGTGGAATTGACTAACAGATAACGCACAGCCAAAACCTATAATACTTAAACTAGAATGTAACTTTGTACAGAGGTTCTTTGTATAGTTTAAAGGAGTGCCACTACTACGGATGGCCGTTTGTATAATGTTGAACGCATATCTATCGGCATAAGAAGCATAAGAAGTGTAAAATATTATTTTTGTGGACGAAATCGCTGGCATAAGCTCGTCATTATACTGGTATTAATTTCATACTGATTATTTTTTTCAAAATAGCATTAAAATATTGTGTATTACATATTTATAAACAAATTTACGTCAATTTAGGTTATTTAGGTCAAACTATGATGGAAGTGGATTAACAGCAGAATCTATCAGTTAATTTGGATTTTTGTTAAATTTTTTGGAAACACTAATAAACTTAACAAAAAGAATCTTGCGATTCTAGGGGTGACGAAGTAATTAAAATCTAACTTCTCTAATCTAAGATAAAATTTATTAAACATGATAATGATAATAAAAGAATAAAGATAATATTATAATGAAATTGTGCCTATTTATGTAATCAAACAAAAGCTGGTTCGCAGAAATCGTGTATTTTTAAACACGGTTAAAGCTGCTTAATTTTCTCTTTAAATTACTCGTCTAAGCAAAAAGTTCGAAAGCTTCTTAAGTTAATTAAGAAAATAAGCAATCTGACTAAAAGCACGGGTAGGCGAGGTAAAGAGCAATTAGAAAGTTATAGAGTGGTGTTGATGATTATTTAAGTATTAAAGAGGACTTAAAGTAGGCTCAGCTTTAAGTTGCATTTCATTCCTTGAATATCAAGATTGCTTTAGGGGACAATACTTGAAAGTTTGAAATAGCTTTGGAATTGGCAAAATATATGATTTTAATCTTTGATACAAATGACTAATCATTGTCTAAAGCACTGCTGTGTAAAGGTCTTCCTGATAACTAAGGAGGTCCTAAGCTTTATCTACATTTAGTTTACTATGTACTCAAGAACTTGGAACATAATATACTTCTGCCTAAAACGCCCCAACTCAGAAAGGTTCGTTTATTTAGCCGTTAGGAATCCATAACAGCTAATTGACATTAAATATGTTAAGTATCAGTTCATTTCAGAGTCATATTGTCAAAGGATATGGCCAACATCTGTATAGGCATTTGCCCCACTTGTGAAATATAATGTTCAATTCAATTCAATTCAATATCTTTATTTGCATGAACATGAGTAATGTACACATTTTAATTTTACCTTACATTAAAACTTACAATATCTACTTTGATAATTTCGTCAATAAAAATCTTCAGAACTTGAGATTCTCCTTTTACGGGGAGTTTTAGCTTTTGTAGTTTGACATTCTGCAAAACATAAGTAATTGTGTAAAAGTGTTTGAAAGAGAGATTTCTTTTTGTAAAAATAGCGAGATATTCTATGAGTAATATTGCAATAAAAACATAGTAATATTGTACATTGCCACGTGAACCTAGTCTTAGCTGTAAGCACTACTTACTTAATAGTAAAGAAAAATGCTATACCTGTACTGCAGTGATCCATTCTACCAATATGGATTGAAGGTTTCTTGCTAGCGAAGATATTGAGTGACGCGCCATGCGCTCAATATCAACCGCGCAATTAATGCATCTCACGGCAAAAAATTAAACACAATTATTATTTTGCAGAAATCAAACTCAAAAATCAAATGTCAATATAGCAGACATTTGCATTTATGTCAGCCAATTGTCAACCTCCAGCTATAGCAATGGAGGAAGTAGAAGATTATACAACTTATTTTTATTGTTAATTTATTATGACTACTAATGGCGGAGTTCAGAAGAAAGTTAAAATTCTAGTTATGTTTTAATAAATGGAAAACATGTCTTTTTAAGGGACTAAAACCTTGTACAAATAAGAGTATTTTAACCATTTCCGGGGTACATGTTGGCCACCTCCTTTAAGTGACCTTAGTGCGGTTCAACGTCAAATAACCTTATCGATATACTTACTAAAATAATTTTACGATACGATTTTGCATAATATGGAAGAAAACAATTATTATTATTATGATTTATTTAGATGACCCGTGTGGCGCAATGGTTACTATGCCGGATCGCCGCGCCAAGGGTCCTGCGTTCGGCCCCAGCGAGGCAGATATTTGAATAATGAGTTTGAATTTCTGTTCTCGGTCTGGGTGTAAATGTCCCTGTCTTTATGTGGTGTCTATGGCACCCACGACACAGGGAATAATAGTGTGGGGCTATGAGTGTGAAGCGTTATTATTAAGCGTTCCATCCATCCATCCATCCATCAGCCCTTAGAGGTCCACTGCTGGACAAAGGCCTCCCCTAACTTGCGCCACTCTGACCGGTCCTGAGCCTTCTGAATCCAGCGGATGCCCGCTGTCTTCTTCAGGTCGTCGGTCCATCATTATTAAGCGTTATTATTTACATACTTAAATATAATACATTACTCAATGACTATTTCAACAGGCAAGAAAGATTGAAAGAAACTCCGCAGCACACTCATATTTGACAAAAAGACATACAACCTACACGATAGCACATGGTATTTCACTGCACTTCAGTTGAGGAGTAAGTCAGTTTTCTTAAAAGAGCAATAAGGCTTCTTGGTTGCGGTCTTAATGGAATACAGAAGCGGGTAAGCCTATAAGCCGGGCGGCTTATTGATCGACTTAAACCTTTCCATTGAAAAGTGCCTTCGTGTTTTGTTTTTATTATTATTTTTAAAGCATTTTATTTATTTTTTTGATATTAAAAACTTACTTTGGATTTTTGTCATCATATTCTAGTATTTTTTGTAAGAAGTCTTAATTGGCGATATTTAATTTTTTTAAAGTTATTTTAGCTGATTCATCGTGTCTTTTTCTTTTAAAGAAGTTTATAATTTCTACCTAATATTTATGACATATGAGGCATTATAGGTACATAAGCCTTAGTGGAAGTACTTGTGAGTTGTATGCACTTAAATTGTTATCTCTAAGAATAAATACTTTATACATCAGAAACCTAATATCATTATTGTTTGGAATCACCTAAATTATAGACAATCTACATAATAAGAACCTGCTTATCGATATTTTATAATACCGTTTCAAAACGGGACAGTGACAAAAAGTGACGTCTTTTTTGGATTATAACAATTCCTTTTTCGCATTAAACATCGTTTTCTCAATGACTCTGTCATTATTCCTAATTTGAGTATATTTTAAGGGGCCCCCAGTAAAGAAAATAGCTTTCATAAGAATGTCAAGTGACCAATTAGTGATAAAGGCCAAATATTTTCTGTTCGCGTTTCTTGCATTACTCACATTAGGCGTTGTGACTTAATACTACAGAATGCCGTGACTTCTTCTTGTTTTTAAGGAGAAGGTGAGCGGAGTTTTACAAGAGGAAAGTGCATGTCAGGGTTGAATGCCCTAGGTCCTTTAGAGCATTAAAAAAAACTATATAGTTAGAAGAAGACCGAATGTGGTGATGTAATTGTGTTTGATCATCATTATCATCTGATCACCGTCGCTACAGGCATTCGGCATTATGATAACATTCAATCGCATATACTAAGGCGTGAGATCGTGTTAAATTTACTGTTTCCAATAAAAACTATAAGTTTACTTTATGATACTAAAATAGCTATTAAACTAGAAAATTATATTAAATTAGCTTAAACATACAAATATACAAATCTATTGCATTACATACAAACGGATACGTAACAACGTTATGGAATGCGGCACGGTATCCGCTCGTAACACTTCAAAGGCATTCGTTGGAGTAACTGGAAATGGAACATGATTTTCTAAGGTGTGTTAAGAAATAAAATATTGTACACCTACCTATATCTTCAAGGTATTTAGTACCTTAGTATTTGTATATTTTATTGTTAGAAGCTTAACCCTAGAAAGATAACCTTATTTTAACCTACGTTAAGAGTAAAATTTACTTAAGTAAAAGCATTTGTGGACCCCCGGCAGACTAACATTACAATTGACAACACTGTTACGTTTTAATTCTAACTTGGGAGTAAAATTTACGTAAGTAGGTTATCCTTCTAAGGTTAAAGAAGTTAATATCGTATATTGGTTGGGGAAATATGCCGCTTACGATAAGAAAACCTTCAGTGCAAAAGTACCTATCTCGTAAGTTAATTCACCTTCCTTATTATTTTTACTATCATACAATTTTAAATCCCTTATTTCACTTTTATTGTTATTTTTAATAAAGTTTTAAAAGTAATTAAGAATAAAGATATTAACGAATACCTATATTTTCTTTAAAATGCCATATTAATAATTTACATTAAAAATATATTATACCTGGAGACGTATTGACAATAGTAATTATGAATCGGTAACAACCATGACTTTCAATTTTGACGGCGGTTAATATCAAGGTTAAAGCTATGAATAATTTGGGCTTGAAGTGAAAATTAGCAATTTGTCAAGCAAGGTATCACGTAACGAGCCGGTTGGTTTTCACGGAACTGGCAATTACGGGTTATTCAAATTTAATTAGTCTACTTATTAACCTCCGACGCAAAAAGTAGGTTGTTGTTAGTTTGACGACGTATCGTATGAGGGTCTGTTTATGTGTCTCTGTGTGTGTTTCTATATATTTATACATACATATATATATCTCTCTCTGTGTGCGGACAAATGGACGGACATGACAAAACCATAAGGATTCCATTTTGACCAAAAATCAATCAGACAAAAGTCAATCAAAAGTCAAAAACACAAAAATGACTACCAACTATTGAAAGGTGATTTCGATCAGGTATTTAGGCATTCGAAGCACGTCGTAATTAGTTCCTATAATTTGCTGTGTAACTCGTGCGAAATCGTGCGTAGATAGTTGTTACAGTACACGTACTAACGAGCCTTTCCGAAAGCGAATTTATGTCGGAAACTAATGTATGATAAAACGAATAAAAATGTTCCTTTAGCATTAAAAATTATTATTTGATAAAAAGGCCAAAATTCTTCGTTTCTTCTCTCTGCTTTTTGGCCGCTGTCTATACTAGTATTATAAAGAGGAAAGATTTGATTGTTTGTTTGCATTGAATAAGCTCCGAAACTACCGAACCGATTTGAAAAATTCTTTCACTGTTGGGAAGCTACACTATCCCCGGGTGACATAGGCTATATTATATATTTTTTTACTATTTTCCCGAAGTGAAGCGAGGGCGATTTCCTAGTCTTTAATATAACTGATGTTGGTACAATGGTTGATCTTTTTATCGACTTTTAAGATGAATAGGACTTTTGAATTTTTGACCCGAAATTTGAAAGATGTCTAGTAATAAAAGTAGCGTTCAATTGCATAATTATAATTATCTATTGGCATACCTTCATTGAAATTAAAATAAATGATTATAATTTTAAGTTTTATTGTTGTCGTATCATTTACAGATGTGCAAACTCAAACGCAATCTCAATAATGGGTATCAGCAGTAAATGTAAAGCATTCAGATAATACGCAGAATTATTTTAATGGTCCAAAGAAAAAGAATAAAAATGTCTCGCCTTTCATGTGACATTAACTCGATAGAAGTTACAAAGAACTATGACTGAAGTGCTGATTTTATGTTTTATGAAGAAGATTATTGCAATAAAATGAAAATGTTTGCTGGCAAATTAAACGGTTTGTCAGTGTTCAAAGTCCAACATCGTTGCGTATTTAAATTTATAACTTGTGAAAGTTTTCAAGTTGAATACTTTAGTATCTAATCGACTGAGTTTTGAATTGGCTGGAAAAGGAAACTTTAATTTGGTAAAAGGTAAGTGTTGAGTCCAATGGTGATACAGCTGCAAGCTGAAAAGCTATATCCCTGCTGAAAAAACATAACCCTCCTTGTGGCGCAGTCGGGTAAAAACAATACTAGGTGTACGAGAATTTTGTAATGTACGTCAATATTCACATCAATTTAATTTACATACATACATCAGTTATGAATCAATAAAACACTGAGCTGTCCATTGCATAGTTTTAGTTTTCAGTTTAGTAATAAAATTGCATCATGATAGATGGGACCTAATCGCGCTTAAACAATGTTTGAGAGAAGTGCTAAGTCTCTAACTTAGTTCTCGTGTTAGTTCGAGGACAAAGGGGCTCTGTTCAAGTACCTATGCAACCTGATGGTGGAAGTTCTGGTAACATTGAAATTCTCTGACTTTGATAGGTGTCTATTGAAACTATTGAAATTCTCTGACTTTGATAGGTGTCTATTGAAACTATAAATATATAATCCTAGACTTACGGGGAGTGAACTATATAATTGTTCTCCCAGAAGGAGTCGAGATACGATAATGTTGTCAATGGCAAAAGTTCTCCATCCCCTCCCGACACCTCGGGAAAAATCTGACATTTCCCATTTTCAAGATGGCGGCCGCGCGGAGATTGTCAACTTTTTTGTTTATGGCCTTTTGCCCAATGTTTTTGGACGTTTTCGTAAAGTTTAGGAAGGGAATTACGAAAAAATGAGAAAAATTTGAAAAAACAAGATGGCCGCCGAGTTATTTTGGTTTGAATTTTTTCCATTTTAGAGGTGACTTTGAGGGGTCGCATCGGGGAGGTTTTTCAACTTTTTTGCAATATTTTTTTTGCATTCGCTTGAGGGTATCCTCGATTTTGATATTTTGGGGATATTTATTTTTTCGACAAGATGGCGGACGCGGTGGCGGCCATTTTGAAAAATGTACGAAAAACGACATTTTTTGGGTGCATTTTTCTTCTGGTTGGCAACATTTGAGCGGGTCCCTTTGTTCCGGGCGGTTGTGTAACTTGACCCAAAGTGTTGCCAGGTTTCATTTTTTTTATCTTCGTTCACACATTTTTTTGGACTTTCTATTCAAAAACATGAAAAGTAGAATGAGCAACATTTTTAGTAACGATGTCAAACAGGTAAACGTGTCGTGGTTGTCATAATGACATTTGACCATTTTTGTCGATGTCGACTGGCAACACTGGTTGCTGGAATTTTTTTTTCGTTTTATGAAAACCCGAATTGATCTCCCAGAAGGAGTGGTGGGGGGTAGATAATATGTATGGGGGAATTTTTGATTCACCCCCGGATTTATGGGAAAACTCCAACTTTTCAAAAATCCAAGATGGCGGCCGAGGTGAAATGACCAACTTTTTTTTTTATTATGCAGCTACCCAAGATTGGTGTCGTTTTCGCCTAATGTTGGGAAAAGTGTTACGAAAAATTTGGAAAAATTTGAAAAAACAAGATGGCCGCCGAGATATTTTGATTTAAAATTTTTCAATTTTCGAGGTGATTTTGCGGGGTCGGATTGCGTTGGGTTTTAAACTTTTTTGCGATTTTTTTGCTTTGTTGCCTTGCATCTATCCCCAATTTTGACGTTTGGGATATATTTTTTTTTTAGCCAAGATGGCGGACCCCGTGGCGGCCATTTTATGAAATGTACGAAAAGTTGCATTTTTTGAAGGAAAAAATTTTTAGGTTGGCAACATTTGAGGGGGTCACTTTGTATGGGGCGGTTGTGGGTCTTAGTCTGAAGTGTTGCCAGGGTATGTTGATTTTTTTTTCGTTCATACATTTTTGTGAACTTTCTATTCAAAAATATGAAAAGTAGAAGGAGAAACATTTTTAATCAAAAAATTTCACCAAAAAATTTTAAGTGGTCGTCGTAATGACATTTGACCATTTTCATCTAAATTAATTGGCAACACTGGGAGCAAGATTTTTTTTTCCCGTTTTTTCACATTTCGAGTAGCCCAGCCGAAAGTATTGGTGGGGGGTTATAATGATGTATGGAAAAGTTGCTTGACTATTTATGTTTACTATGGGAAAAATCCGACCGTTCGAAAATTCAAGATGGCGGCCGCTCGGCGACTGTCAACTTTTTTATTTATTTGAGCACCTACCCAATATTGGTGTCATTTTCGAATAATTTTGGGGCGACTAATACGATGAAATTAGAAAAAAATTAAAAAACAAGATGGCCGCCGAGATATTTTTCTTTAAAATTTTGAAATTTTAGAGGCGACTTTGTCGGGTCGCATCGGGGTGGTTTTTCAATTTTTTTCTACTATTCTTCATGTTTTCTCTTAGAAATGTCCTAAATTTTGATATTTCGGGGATATTTTTTTTTTCGACAAAATGGCGGACCCCGTGGCGGCCATTTTGTAAAATGTACGAAAAATTGCATTTTTTGAAGGAAAAAATTTGTAGGTTGGCAACACTTGAGGGGGTTACTTTGTATGAGGCGGTTGTGTAACTTGGCCGAAGGTGTTGCCATGTTTGGTTTTTCTTTTCTTCGTTCATACAATTTTTTGGACTTTCCATTCAAAAATATGAAAAGTAGAAGGAAAAATATTTTTAATCAAAATATTTTACCAAAACATTTCAAGTGATCGTCGTAATAACATTTAACCATTTTCATCTTAATAAACTGGCAACACTGGAGTCTAGAATTTTTTTCACTTTTCGAGTAAATGAGCCTAAACTATAGATCAGGAGTATAAGAAATGTATTGAAGATATTTCTTAATTAAATCATTCGTTTTGGAAAAACAATAAAATGTTAGTGTTGCCATACAAAAAATAATAATTTTCATACAAATTTATTTTTGGATTGAATATTTCGCTACTATAATGTATGGGGCATTTGTAGGTACTAATATTTTGTGAATTTTGGTGAAAAAAATTTCAGTGTTGCCATACAAAAAATAATAATTTTCATACAAATGTTTTCTTTTTTCAAATATTTGAGGCGGTTGTCTTCATTTCATGGCCTTATAATGTATATGGCGATTGTAGGTTCTAATAGTACGTAAATAATGGTAAAAAAATATTTTAGGGTTGCCCTACAAAAAATAAAAGTTTTCATACAAAATGTACTTTTTTATGTTATATTTCGGGCTATTTCATCAATCTTATGTCATTACAATATATCAGGAGGTTGTTGGTACTTATAGATCATACACATCGGAGGAAAAATGTTGCAGTGTTGCCACATAAAAATATTAATTTTCATACAAATGTATTTTGTGTCGAATATTTCAGATTGTTTGTCCATTGAATGTCAATACAATGAGGCGTTTATTAGTATTAAGGGTAACTATTAGTTATCAACTAGCTGACTCTCCCCCCTTGCCCTCCCTCTCTCGCTACCTCTCCTCCTCCCTTTCCCTCCCCTCTCCCTACCTCTCCCCCTCTTACCCTTTCCCCCTCCCTCCCTCTCCCGCTACCTCTCCGTCTCCCCCTCCCTCTTCCTCTCTCTCCCTCTCCTTCTCCCTGTTCCTCCCCCTTCTCCTCCCTCTCACTCTCCATCTTCCTCCCTCTCACTCTTCCTCCCTCTCCTTCTCCCTCTTCCTCCCCCTCTCCCTTCCTCTCCCTCTCCATCTTCCTCACCCCCTCCCTCACCCTCTCCCTCTCCCGCCCACTCTCTCTACGTCTACCTCTCGCTTTCTCTTTCCCTCTCCCTCTCTCTCACCCCCTCCCTCTCCCACTCCCTCTCCCTCTCATATTCTGTTAGTCATGCCAAAAAATAGACAAACCAAAAGTAGTAGTTTGAAGCCAAACATTTCGCAAACATACCCCTGAATCGAAAAATAAATTTCAAAGACCAATATTTTTGAAAAAAAATAATTATTTATTTTGTCTTTTGCGAAAGAGAAAGGCACGCGCGCTGCTTTAGCAGCGCGCGCCCCACGCGAAAACCTAGTTGAAACTATAACTGTAGATACTGTAATAGTTTGGGGCTTTATAATCAAAAAAAGGAGGGGGTTCTCAATTCGACTGTATTTTTTTTGTTTGTTACCTCAGAACTTTCGGCTTGGTAAACCGATTTTGATGATTCTTTTCTTAATCGAAAGCGGGTGCTTGTCGTGTGGTCTCAATTAAATTGAGCAAGATCTGACAGTGGTATCCATGTCAAAAGCATATAAGTCTTAAATTTGCATTAAGTATGTTTGCGATAAATGGACGAATAACTCAATATCACGCCAACCGATTTCGATGATTCTTTTTTTATTGGATTTAATTAATTTTAAGTCAATTCTTTTTTTGTTCAAATTTTAGATTATTTGAGGCCTTGTATTATAAGAGGCCTTTATTTTAAGTATGTTTTAAGCCTGAGTTTAATTACAGCGTATAAAAATGCAATAAAATGGAAAAAGTTGTGGCCGACAGGCTTACTGTAGGTAATTTTAATGTGTGGTTTGAAATTTTTGTTTTACTTCAATCAACATCTCTGATATAATCTGCTTCAAGTGTAAAATATTTAAATTATATATGATAAAATGTTGAAAAAATATTTAAATTGTTCCATGAGTTGTTTGATCTTACTAAGATTAGACTTTGACTACAATATGCACCATACATATCAATATTATCAACCATTGCAGAGGAAAATTATCTTGTTGCTCCAGTGCGAAGGAGAACGAATTGAAATTGGTGATCAAATTAGTTGTTGGAAGTTTTACACCACCGCTTAAGTCAGTCTTTCGCCCCAACTCAGAATCATTAACGGCGGTTACTTAAATCGCTCCTTAATACTGAATTTGTATGGTGATTCTTTATTATGGAGCGATTAAAGTAACCGTTAGTGACTCTGAGTTGGGGCGTTTTTCATTTCTTATCATAATGAGTCGAATCCGTTAACTTGTACAAAACTGACAACACGAGTTGGTAAGCCATCGGGCTATAGCGTCAGGTGATATTAATTTCTGGACATGAGAAGCATTAGGTCGGATGTGTAAAATGCTAACTTTTCAGGAGAGCAAAAACAAAATTGACAAACATTTTTTCTTCAGCATTATTGAACTATAAGTATTTCAGTCAGTATTCTTTTTTTAATATTTTGTAGGCAATAGTACCTTTTAATTTTTATTACAAGTATCACCCTAACTGTTAAAATGAGTTTAATACAATTTTTAATCTATAAAATTTTTGTACATCAGACTTTATGCCTGAAATATATTCATACAAAACATTATTATTACAACAATAAAATCCTATATTAAGAACAGACTTTATGCCTTTGTAGCGATAAGCAACATTTTTTCAAACATAATACTATATTTGAAGATACGTACTACAATTTGAAGTAAACTTTACAGGCATAAATGCATATCTGCTGATGCTACCAGCGTATTAGGCCAAACATTTTTGATTCATAATAGCTTAAGTTGAAATACGGATCATAAAACTATTAATAATTTGGTGCATAAAGATTTAAGTAAATATAAATGCTTATGGCTCTCGGGTATTTGAAAAAGTCTGTATAACCGACATTATGCATGAGTGTATCTTTACAACGGTAAGAGATAGAGATACCACGGTCAGATCGTTGGAAAGAGAAACAAAAACTTAATATCGGTATACTAAAAAGTCATTTTCGTCGTATGTGCACATCCGACCTAATGATTCTCATGTCCAGATTTACACTAATATTATAAAGCTGAAGAAATTGTTTGGTTGAACGCGCTAATCTCAGGAACTACTGGTTCGAATTGAAAAAATATTTTTGTGTTTGATAGTCCTCGATAAATGATCGAGGAAGGCTAGGTTATATAACATCATTATTATATTTTAGTAGTTAGTTTTGTCCACAAATTAACGTGGGTGAAACCGCGAGGTACAGTTAGTCTATTATAAAATATGTATCAATATTTTCGTTGTGACTGTAATCGTCAGGTATCACTTAAGTAATCGTTATAATACTTATGTAATTGTTAAAACTCACGCATACCTTAGAAAACATGCTATTTTTATTTGATTGTTGTTAAACAACGAATTAATTATTTTGTTTCATGCATAGTTTATCAAGGTACTTATTAAAATTATACTGGAGCAGTGTAGTGGAATATAATCTAGGCCTCCTAGCGGGATTATAAATGTATTATGTACTCAATAGTAGGAAATTAATGGGTTATAGCTATTCGAGTAATTCTACTGTGGCATGATCTATAAACAGCATAAACTTCGTCGGCGTTAACAGTATTTAGTGGAGGATTATTGTGTGGTATTTGTGCGATACTATGGTCTGACTAGACAAAGGTAACTTATGGATATACATAATATTTCACACGCAACCTGAGCTGTGTGGCGTAATAGTTACCATACCGGCTATTCGAAGGGTCCTGGGTTCGAATCCCAGCGAAACATAAATTTTATTGACGATTTTGAATTTCTGCTTTCAGTCTGGCTCTGTGTGTTCTTGATTTTGTATGTTGTCCGTGGCACTTAAGACACCGAAAAGTCTCATATGTGTGTGTAGCGTTATTTAAAAAATATTTCTGAAGACTTTTTGGAACCAACAGTATTTTTGTATGTTGTCAACTGAATTATTATAATTATAATTTAACAAATAATAAATGTATAGTAGTAGTGTGTGTGTGTGTGTGTTTTTAATGTATAGTTTATAAGTGTATATATGTATATGTATATAAAATATGTACGTAAGTAGTATTGGTTTTTGTTTTTTTTTTCCTTTTTCATCATTTTTTTTTCCTTATTAAGTAGTTTTAACACCTGCCATCAGTTCTTTCCACATCCACCCAGGGTTGACTGGTGGACAATGCCATTAGGCATTAAGTTTGCCCTTTGTTCATCCTTTTTTATAAGGTGACATAAATTTTAAATAAATAAATAAATAAATAACATTCATGGGTATGCTAAAATGATTTCATGTATATGTCTTTTACAATTAGCGACTTGAATTAATACTATGTGGGCAACGTCTGTGAAATTTTAATTCCCTAGAACCCAATAAGGTACTTGTAAGTATACAATGTATATTTATGGTATGTCAATGTATATGTATTTATGGTGGTAGTCAAAAACTAATAGATATACTATCGAGCTTTAAACATAGCTTGATATTAATCTGTACAACAACTATCACAAATGTACAACAAAATTCCAGTAAAAACTTTTATAGTTTTTAAGCATTTTAATTATTTTATAAAACTTACCATTCCATGAGAAATATCACGAGATTCATAGAATTTAAATAATTTAGACTTCCGTCAGTGGCGAGCTTAGGCCGTCAGAACAAGGTAAGCCCAGTTGTGTCGTACAACCCAGGATCCCGGGATCTTTGGCCCGACACAATAAACACTCCATTCCATACGTATAATATTTACCAACAAATAATATGAGTTAACAGCTGCAGAGTGATGATAGTAAAGCAATTATAGTAAGCTGGGCTAGTCATTCCTACTATATACTAGTTACCTTGCCAACCCTAAGTTGCCGTGATAGTTTTCCTTTTTAATTAATAATAATATGATTTTTTCACATAAATTGTTTAGCTGTTTAGAAGTTGGTCAAGTGTGCTCCACTTGACTCTAACCAAAATTAGCATTATAAGGTTTAATATCATAAGTCGCAAAATGGTCTTTGCACCCATAATATTTTTTTAAAACATTTTTAATAAACTATGAGAAATATAATATATAATAATATAAAAAAAAGACACTACACAAGACTAATATGGATACCTAAGTCAAATTACACATTTCTTGCACTAAGGGTCTCTGCACTATTAAAATATTCATTACTAAATTACCATATTTAAATCCATGTTAATAAATGTTACGGTATTAGAAATTAGAATTCAGCTAAATGTTCAGTATTTTTTCATATATAAGAATTATTTATTATCTAGCAAACTGTTTTATTCAAGCAAGAAAGCTATTTGTAAGCCCTGTGTCAATATTAGAGAAGCTCGCTAGTGCAGGGTTAATACTGTTCAGCTGGCGAGCATTTTTTTCTTTTAAATAAAATACTTTGATAAAATCGTCTTTACCCTTATCCGTTCGTTCTATCGCGGCTCCTAATTTCCTGCATAATTTTCTTTCTAATGGAGAATTTTCGTACTTGTTGGATATACCGTTGGTTCTGATATTTAGTCGCCACACAAAACCTTAAAACTACAGCTACAAGATCGTTGCTCTAAAGTCGTTTGAAGATTGTTATAACTCTCATTAAAACTAAGTATCTTATGTTATAGTTAAGTATTGGACAAAGATGAAATAACTTCGATACATAAATCAATTTAGTACAGTTATTTATAGTTGACAGTGACGGCTTTCATAAATACAACAGCGAATATTATGTTGTTAGTGATGTTATTTATGCTTCTATATTGTCTCAAATTTCTGTATATGTGCGAGTGCGCGGATACGATGTGAAAATATTACTATTAGCTGAAATGTCTATCTTATTAAGTACAAGTTCTTCAATTTATTTGGGTGATTTACAATAAAACACATATTAGTATAAACTTTTTATTAATAACTTATTAATAATAAATATAAAATCACAAAGGAGCGAACTGCAGAAATAGTCACGGACAACTACGTTTCACACCAATTAAATTATAATGTTCTATCGCAACAGATTGAGAGGTATACGATAACAAATGAAAATAGTGTGTACGTATTAGCGTATACACGTATTATGTGCAACTTCTTTACTACATGTAGTTTTTTTAAATTAAAGCTATTTTTTTATTCTTTAATTTTTACTTTGATTTTACTTTCATTTAATTTTATTATTGTTGTGAAATACAGACGTACAGTAAAACGTATGAAAACATAGCATTCTTTTTTACTCGTCTCCCCGAAGTTGATAGAGAAGTTTCCCTTAAAATAATACCACAATATAGTAACTATGATTTACAAATAAATACATCTTGCTTCCATGGTGGAAATATTTAATGATAAAATAAATTAGCTCAGCTTTTAAAAATAATAAATTCGTTTCATATTTTTATTGTGAAGAAAGGTTCTTACATTAAACGATACGATATCTTTATTGTATTCTGATTTCGATCCGATATCGAATTTTAGGGTATGAACTTATTGTCCCTTTCTAAAGATGTTCTAACTCACCAAGTCAATTTCTGTCATATTAATATGAAAGCGCAGCAGGGCCGTTACATCAAAGCTTAAGATGGAGAAAATATTGGCGATATGGTGTATGGGCACTGAAAAATCACGATAGTTTTTATCATTACATTTAAAAACAACTACCGAGATTTATGGAAACAACGTTACTTTGAAAGGATTTTACAGAAATTAAAGATTTTAACTAATAATCCACCAATAGACATTTATCTATAGGTTTTTGTTAGAACTGCAATAGGAAACCTCGTTTGAAAGAGTTGTGGATTTTCTTAGCCTATCATCAGTGTACACTATCGATATCGTATCGGATTGTGTGAAAACTCTTTCATAGTTACTTAATACTCAAAATTTTTGTTAGATATCGCCATGCAAAATCATACTTATTTTTATTTAAAACACTCGTTTGAATTTGCTTTAGTTTTAATTGAACAAACAGCTCTATTCAAAATTTTAGCCCGAATAAAAATAAGTACTCGAAGTACAATGCTCTATTTTAAATTAAAGTTTATAATATACTCTATTCAATAGAATTAACACAAAACCCAAAAACATTTAGGCATTCGTTATCATTACAAAATGGCACTACTTATTAGGTAACAAATATTTACATAGGAAAATTACAACGAAAGCCTTCAAATATTGACTATATCTACCTATACAGATTAGTACCTAAATATGTACAATCACACAACCGATTAAATTTAAAGTAATTGGAAAATCTACAAGCATTAATCCTTTTAAATACATTGGTATTTCTCATTAATAGATACTAGTTTGTTTTAAGAGGAAAATACACAATTTGTAAAAATATTTTGTAAATCCGTAGTCATAATAAATAAATACGTAATACATTAATATATAAGAATGTGGATTTTCCTCACAACGAAAATAATAGACATAAATATACATATAACAATATAAAATATACCTACTATTAATTAAGAATGTTACTAAGATTATTCTGTACAATAATTACAGTCTTTAAAAATGGTACTATCCTTTAAATATGTGGTCGTAGTTACGAGTAAATAAAACTAAAAAAAATAAAGGTTTCGAACTTCCTTTTATTTCAATCAGAATTAAGACTTACAACAACCAAAAGTACCACTTTAAAAACTTCGTTTAGTCGATTCAGTAAGTAGTTTTTTAAAGTAAAATTAAACGTTAAATCGGAACAGTAGGTTACGAATCGGAATCATGACTCCCTTAACATTTAGGAATTACCATTCCATAGGTAGACTATCTCACTTTGGCTTTAGGGTTATTCCAAACGAGCGTATTTTTTAAGCTGCGCGTCACGTGAAATAAGTCGACTACATACATACTAAAGTCAGAACTCATTTTGTGTCACCGTGTCTTACAAAGGACTTTATGAAAACGAATGCTCATGACTCATTTTTTGCGACTGACAGCTCAAAAAAATACGCTCGTTTGACCTCACCCTTACCAAAAGCATGGATAGTTTGGATATGAATGTGTCGATTTATGTGAGCAAATCTATTATTTAATCTAAATGCCCGTTGATATCAATCACCTGATTATGAACTTACACATTTTGTAAAATTTTGTTCTTCCCATGTATATATATTGTTGTTATTCCCATATTTATTTGAAATATACCATTAATAAATGTGATATTATAGGTAAAACAATACTACATACAAATTACATTGCCTGTTAATAAAGTTATGCAATTATTGCTCGCTTAGAAATATGCATTTAGAAAGAATAACATTAAAGGTAAGTTTCCTTTGTTACTCAGTATCAGTTAAGAAATTATAATAAAGAGTAAAAAGAAAATAAACCTAGCTTCTGTGAAGGAAAACTTGCCTTTTCAGACAAAGGAAAACATTTAAAGAATAAAATATTTTTAGAAAAACATTTAATTCACTTATTAAAAATACTTAAACATTTTTCATCTAATTAGACGTTGCGAGATTTAGATGGTAAAAAAGACTATAAATAAATGAAATAATAAATATAAAGGTTGTACAAATACTGGCGCAATTAAAATTCAGGGATATTTTGCCATAACTCTCTATTATGCAAACTGTAACAGTGACTTTATTCTAACATATTGCTAAGCGAGCTATATAGAATAAAAAACTATATAGTAGGTATTATTTCACACGCAGCTCTCAGGGCCTGGCAGGTTTTCCGCTAGAACATGTTCTCTTCTCCTAACATTTGTCTTCCCTTTCCTGTGCAAAGTGGAAGTGGCTAGGCTTCCCGAACTCAAGGTAGGTCCAGTAAGAGTCAAGGACTGACTCCCAAAAGGGGATCCTACGTTGCCATTAGGACACACAAAGTTTGGACTACCTAAAGTCGGACTGTTTGATACTATAAAGTTAGATCTAAAGTTTGTTTGAACTTGTTGCGACATGTTGTCGTTGATGACGTCTTGTCTACTGCTGGGCGCCATGTCGCTTCCAGGTGTGAGCTTGAAAAACAAAAATATTGGGTACAGTGCTAAAAGATCTGGTGATGACTTTACGAAACTTTGTATTATAACAAACTGCAACTGCACCAGATATTCGTCAAAATTGGTGAAAATGAGCTGCTTGAATTGCAATTGTTTCCTTAATATACTTAGTTTGTAACAGTTGAAAGGCTTGACATGTTTCACGGAAGGGAAACGTTTATGAACCCAAATCAAAATGAACATATCAAAATAAATTATCTATGACAAATATCAGGACATCTGTAGATTGCTTGCAGATTGATTAGAGACGCTATTAAGCATTAGATCTGAAATTAACTATAGGCATACGGTAGCAAGCACTAACGAAATTTAGTGGGAAATCTGGAATACTGAAGCTGGTGAAACAAATAATCTTATTTAAAAGAGCTCAATGCATAAAGTCATTGTCCAGCGAAAATGGGCAAGATGCTTACTTAGGACGTTCACTAAATCATCAAATACAAATAAATGTTAAACAAGGGCTGTCATATCCACGGTACCTGTTGTGGTCGCCCAGCGGAATCCAGTAGGGCCAAGTCTTCTGCCGAAAACACTGCTCCAGTTTTACCCCAAGTTCCTTTAAAAAAGCAATCTCATTAGAAGTCTATTTACTATCAACTAAGTGAAACACATACAACCAATTTGATTTACTATAGTGGAAATAAAGGTTTGGTTTAAGAGCCAGTTCTTTCTTTCTTTTCTTATTCTCTTTTCTTTCTTGCCTGGCAAAGCGTCGACACCTAATAGCCATGGGTCAAATTGACCACTTACCATCCGGTGGCTCGTTTTCTCGTTTGTTGGCTGTGTACATAAAAAAGCAACTGTATGTGTTACAGAAGCAACAGTACAACTGTTCGGAACTTTAATGTTACCTCTAACATCCTTTCTACTGGGCCACTCTTCAGCTTCTACACATGTTGGAGGAATATTCTGGCTGTCACCATCTATCAGACAATAAAATATTGGATCAATCTAACAGTTTGTATCATAATTTTTATTATTTGAAAACATTTTTTTAATTTTCGAGGCGTTTGGTAGACGGCTGCTGTCTGTAAACCCCAGCAATATTATATTACTTTACTTATTATCCACACTTTACTTTAGACACTTTCTATGACAAAAGACTTGATAAACTCAAATGTCAAAGTTTTGCAATGATGCGTTCCGCAAAACCGAGCAATTATTTAATTAACCATGTGAAACGGAAAAATGCCTTTTGATTTCTTTCCGTTTCCAACAAAGATGTTACGGAACCAGTGTGATAATGCGGAAGGCAATGAAAAAAGGAAAACAGCCGCTGTAATGTAAACCGAGGATGCCATTTTGCTTTTTACGTTTGTTTTTACTTTGCGTTGCTCGAGTATTTTATTAACTCCGTGGGAACGTTGAGAGAAAGATTTACCAAACAACGGGAATTATTTCGACGGATAGCAGAACTGCGTAGACGATGAATAAGTTTAGACTAAATTTGTGTCGATCGAGCGTGTATCAATTGTATCTACTAAAGACCTCCTCTATTATGATCGTAGTTTATACATATTATAGTCAAAGTCTAGTCTTCATATTGTCCTTAATGTTAAATTTTCAACTACACCTACGAGCGTGAATTATTATAAAAATAAATTAGCAAATGTTTGCTTTTGCTTTTTTAGATTTTTAATAATGATTGTATTTAAATAATGTAATTGTTTTAAAACAGTTAATCAAATGGGATGCAAAAAACAATAACAAAATAAAAATTAGGACAGTAAGCCATCAAGTCGATTTATCTAAAAATATGTGGCGAAGAGAACTATGTAATAAACAAGATATTATTTTTCGTTTACAGCATAAAATAATTAAAATACTAATGAAATCATAACTACATTTCCGCAAACCACACAATATTTCCAACTTACCCGCAGGATTCAATATATCCGGCTGGGGGTCTGGCGTCTTCAGATCAGGCGATGGCTTGATAGTGTAAGCGACAACGTATCTCCTGCAGCCGTCACTCAGTTCCAGCATGTCTCCCGGGGGGTGTTTGTGAGGGGGGTGAGCTCGTCTCCTTCTCGCGCACATCGCTGCAAATCCTATCCCGATAGCAGCGAGGGTTATCCCTAATGCCGCAGCTACAACCACGCCTAGGGTTATCCCACCCATTGCGCTTTTACCATCTGTTAGGAAAAGAAGCTTTATGTAAGACTAACGCCTCAACTCAGAGTCACTAACGGTTACTTACATCGCTCTTTAGTAAAGAATTTGTATAGTGATTCTTTACTAAGAAGTGATTTAAGTAACCGTACTTTAGTACAGAATTTGTATGGTGATTCTTTACTAAGGAGTGATTAAAGTAACCGTTAGTGACTCTGAGTTCGGGCGTTCGTACTAGTAATATTCAGTAACAAGTAGTAATATTTATCAAACTTTTTTAACCCTTTAAAGTTTTATAGAACTAGTTTTTTTTTTTCTGTGAGCTGTAAGTAGTAGGTATTCGCCGGTTCTAACTCAGGAGCTACAACCGGCCAATTGGGCAAATTGCTAAGTTCACGACCTTCGCCGCCTAGAACAAAAAAAAGTCGAGTTTGGTGTCAAATTGTATGTTTTCGACCATGCCCGATCGATTGCACTGATCCGTTTTTTGCTAACTAGCGTAGAAACAAAGATAGCTTCAGCGTTGTATTATCCCTACTTCGTTATCTAATGCCCTCATTAGGTCGTTAACTTGACCATTCAATAATTACAATGGGCTTATCGCTTCCTCGTATCTGCTTCGTACTCGACTTAACTATGACGCAGTGATTCATACTAACGAGGGGCACTGTTTTTATTACAAAAACACCATAATTTTTGTTCATCGTATTTATTATTCCAAATAAAATTGAATCAAATAAATTATGTAATCTTTCATCATTGCAAATAGTCTTGGCATGAAATATTTTCAGAATATCATACATAGATTTACCATGATATCTATATTGAACATTATGCAATATACTTCGTAGAAAGTAGTAAAATCGACATGTTAGATTCGATCGAGATTATGTTCAGAATGTTTTATCGAAGGCTTGTGCTGTGATCCGTGCGCCCAAAGAAAATAAGAAACTGCTTGCAGCCGCACCTTCAGTATTCGATCATTGCAAAATTTTAAAAATACCTAACAATATCTTTGAACTAAAATAATTACTCCTGTCGAATAACTTTATTTGAAATTTAATGAATGTAAATGTGATATTCTGAAGCGCTCAAAGCACTGCGACTTATATCGGGTTGAGACCGAAGTTTGATGATAAGACTGATAACTGACTTACACATTCCAGATATGACCGGTATCGTTGTCACCACAACAATTCACACGA
This sequence comes from Thymelicus lineola, assembly GCA_963932265.1. Lineage (NCBI taxonomy): Eukaryota > Metazoa > Arthropoda > Insecta > Lepidoptera > Hesperiidae > Thymelicus > Thymelicus lineola. The sequence continues at coordinate 5,936,989 of OZ010699.1, read as the reverse complement.
AATGGCTTTTATTATGTTGGATGCGGTGACGAAATAAGATGTGCCTTTGTAAAGTTTACGCTGGATAGAAAATAACAGAAAACAACGTGGTTATTGTACCATCAGTAGCCCCAGCTTGCGACGGCAGAAATGAATGCGGATTCAAGGCTCCTTCTACCAGTATCTCAGTGATTGGCCTTGTTGCATAGGTCAAAAGCCCGAAATTTATATCAATCCATAGATCCTATACGAAGTTCAAGAAGGACAAACACATTGTTGTTTTTAGTTTTGAGTGATTCAAATACGTATCATAATGGACCTTCCCATGGGAATGAGATGTTCTACCGCGGTAGAAAGTAGCCTACGTTACTCTTCAGCCTCCTAACTATCTCCACACAAAAAACCATACCATAACATTGCTCCGTTACAACGCGAACGTGAACGAGGGACAAACAAACAAACACACTTTCGCATTTATAATATTAGTATGGATAGTTTTACCACGGTAAAAAAGTAGTCTACTTTCTTCTCTAGCCTCCTAACTACAACGTGAACAACACACAAAAACCACACACCACACCACATAAAAAATCATACCATAACATCGCTCCGTTATGACGTCAAAGAAACACACTTTTGCATTTATAATATTAGTATGGAAGTATGGATAAGGATGATTGAATTTCTAACTATAAATTTATATCAATCCATAGATCCTATACGAAGTTAAAGAAGGACCAAAACATTGTTGTTTTTAGTATGGAGTGATTCAAGTACGCATCATAATGGATCTTCCCAAGGGAATGTGGTGTTTTACTGCGGTAAAAAATAATGTACGTTACTCACTAGCCTACTAATTATCTACACACAAAAAATATCATACCATAACATCGCTCCATTACGACGTGAAAGAGGGACAAACAAACAAACAAATACACTTTTGCATTTATTATATTAGTATGGAAGTATGGATATAGAGTGATTCAAATAGAATAGAATAGATTAGCGTTTATTTGCAAGGCCACGAACACATACAAAAACAGAAAAAAAAACAGAATAAGAAATTAAAAATAAAACAAAAACATGTAGCTCCTTACAAAATTATTACTAGATTCCGCTCGCATGTGTCCAGTGGCCTAGAAAAAGGAGCACACTCAGCATTATGCCGCAGTATTGACTACAGCGCTGATTTTCAGTGTGTCCTATTCGGTAAGTCACGGACGACAATACGCATCATAATAGATCTTCCCATAGGAATGAAATGTTTTACCGCGGTAAAAGGTAGCCTACGTTACTCTCTAACCTCCTAACTATCTCCACACAAAAATTCATACCATAGCATTCTCCGTTACGACGTGAAAGAGAGACAAACAAACAAACACACTTTCGCATATATAATATTAGTATGGAAGTATGGATATGGAGTTATTCAAATACGCATCATAATGGATATTACCCATGGGAATGAGATGTTTTGCCGCAGTAAAAAAGTAGCCTACTCTAGCTTCCTAACTATCTTCACACAAAAAAATCATACAATAACACAAAAATAATAATATATCTTAACACAAAAAATCATATCTTAACATCGCTCCGTTACGACGTGAAAGAGGGAAAACAAATAAACACTCGCATTTATAATATTATGTATATGGATAGTATGGATACCTAATATTATTTTTGATCTAAAATAATTACTCCTTTCGAATAACTTTATTTGAAATTTAATGAATTTAAATATGATATTCTGAAGCGCTCAATCAAAGCACGGTGACTTATATTGGGTTGAGACCGAAGTATGATGATAAGACTGATAACTGACTTAAACATTGGAGATATGATCGGTATCGTTGTCACCACAACAATTCATACGAAATGGCTTTCATTATGTTGGATGCAGTGACGGAGTGAGATGTGCCTTTGTAAAGTCTACATTATGCGCTGGATGGAAAATAGCAGAGAACAAACCAGCACGGTTATTGTACCGTCAGTAGCCCCAGCTTGCGACGGCAGAGATGAATGCGGAATCAAGGCTCCTTCTATAGGTATCTCAATGAAGGTGGCTAGACCAATGCATCCGCAATATGTCTCTGAGACCACTCGTCTCCAATCTTTCAGCGATTGGCCTCGTTGTACAGGTCAAAAGCCCGAGGAATTGTCGGAGGCTGGTTTCTTTTACACCGGGCAGGGGGATAAAACGAAATGTTTCTACTGCGATGGAGGATTAAAAGACTGGGAAAGCGGCGACGTCCCATGGGAAGAACACGCACGTTGGTTCGATCATTGCGCTTACATTCACTTAGTAAAAGGCCGAGATTATGTTCAGAATGTTTTATCGAAGACTTGTTGTGTGATCCGTGTGCCCAAAGGAAAGAACGAACTGTCTGCAGCTGCACCTTCGGTATTCGATCGTTGTAAAATATCTAAAATACCCAACATTATTTTGGACCTAACGTTCAAACGTCCTAACGTTTCAAATAACTTTATTTGAAGTTTAATGAAGATAAATATGGTTTTCTGAAGTGCTCAAAGCACGCCGACTTATATAGGGTTGAGACCGAAGTATGTGTTTTATACAAAATGAACGCTCACTTTCTTTAATGTTACTACAGACTTCATGTGGATTCGTTATTAAATCTAGGAACTTATAAAAAAGGCGATCTGTTTGTTATTGATTGTTAAAGACATTAAAAAAACTGGGTCCTTAGATGTTTGAAATACAAATTAGAAAAATAGAAGATATAATCGTTTTATTCAATCTAACCTTTCCCCAATACTATTAGTAACATATCATGCGTGTGATAGATAATAGTAGACTTCCAGGCTTTAAAAATGGTAAATACTTATCTTAAAATAATTTTCTGTTGCACTATATAAAACAAATACACAGTAAAAAGTTAAGTTGCCTGTTTTTGATATAATCATGATATGGACAGTATAATAATAATAATAATAAATCTTTATTTCAGGCATCGAGGCCCATAACATAAATACCTTACAGACTAACATACATACAAAAATATAGACTTAAAAACTAATTCACTTCTTCGCGAAGTGAGACGCGCTTTCGGTGACTCCCGGTGGTCGTCACCAATAATACCAAGCCAATGTTAGCTATCAAAAAAATATATATTAAAAGTTTTTAAAAAGTATCTTGCATTAAAAAAATTTCTAAAAATAAAAATGGTTGTAATTTATTATAGAAGATCTAGTTCGCCTTGTTTAGTGAAATTATATGAAAATTATAGTATGTCAGACGATATATTTACGGGATCAGAATTTTATAAATTAACGAAAGATTCTGTGTTGTAAGCCTCTGTACTCAGGATTCCGCTCATAACAAATGCAGTTTCAAGTTTTTTGGTATTTTCAGAAAGCAGTAAATAATTTTAAAAGAACAAAAACACTTTATAACAAGTACATCAAGTTAAGTTTTTATTTGCCTGATGTTTTAAAACTCTGATTTATGATTTTCAAGTTAAAAAAGATTACAAACAAATTTAAATTACTATGCACTGATGATTTAGTTTGTGAAATTTTCATTAGAGAAGAACTTGTATTGAGCTCTTATTACTAAAACGATCTGACTATCCATTAAATAAGACATATGAAAATAAAACAAAGTATTTTTAAAGACCAAAATGCTGGTAAAATAATAACAGAGTTTGTAGGCTTGCGCTCAACAGTTTAATTTTTAACATTCAAACTTTTTTTTGGCAAAAGCTATAAGTGTGAATAAAAATGTCACGAAAATTTTTAAAATGGAATATCAATTTAATGAAAATGCTGAATACAATATTTATAGCTAATAAGATACCCAAGAATTTGATAATAATGTACTAAACATAATATTATTAACAATATTTACTCAGTCAGATTACCCTTTATGAATTTTTAACACTTTACGAAAATTCTAAAATATTGTTATGTAATTATAAAAATGTCTTTATAAATGTTAAAGACATAATTTTAATATTTAAAATTTACAAAATAACATAAATTTGTTCGTGACAATTTTATGAACTGTCCATTTGTATGTAAAGTGGTGTCTTCATTTTATTTCTATTTCAATCGACTTTTAAATTTTTATTTACTCAGATATCCCTTTATGAATTTTAAAACTACGAATATTCTACAACATTTGATGTAATGATAAAAATGTGTTTAAAAATTTTAAAGACAACATTGTAGTAATGTAAAATTTACAAAAGAATATTACATAGGTTAAAATTGAATTTGTAAAACTGTTTGTGACAATTTTATAAACTGTCCAATCGTCTGTAAAGTAGTGTCTTCATTTTATTTATATTGCAAGCGACTATGAACTTTTTACTCAGTGAGATTACCCTTTATGAATTTCAAAACTACGAAAATATTAAAACATTTTGATGTAATGATAATAATGTGTTTAAAAATTTTAGACAACATTAATAAAGTACAACCAAATATTACACTGCTTAAAATTTAATTAAAGGAAATTTGTAAAACTGTTCATGACAATTTTATGAACTCTTCAATTGGTTGTAAAGTGGTGTCTACATTTTATTTTATCAAACAACTATTTAATTTTTACTTAGTCAGATTACTCTTGATGAAATTTGAAACTTCAAGAAAATACATACTAAAACATTTTGATGTAATGATAATAATGTGTTTAAAAATTTTAGACAACATTAATAAAGTACAACCAAATATTACACTGCTTAAAATTTAATTAAAGGAAATTTGTAAAACTGTTCATGACAATTTTATGAACTCTTCAATTGGTTGTAAAGTGGTGTCTACATTTTATTTTATCAAACAACTATTTAATTTTTACTCAGTCAGATTACTCTTGACGAAATTTGAAACTTCAAGAAAATACATACTAAAACATTTTGATGTAATGATAAAATGTATTTTAAACGTTTTAAAGATAATCGTAATATTAACAATTTACAAAACAACATAAAAAGAACTCACAAAAAAATATCTTAAATTTAAACAGTTTACATTTTATTTTTAAATAGGAATTTCTATATACTTTTTTGCTCAGTCATATGAGTATGTGTCTATAGTTCTTTACGTACATATTTTGACGTGAGCCCAAACGTAATGGATAATGGTAATAATCAGTAATGGAATGTCATTCTTTTCTCCTTAATATTGTTGTGTCAGTAACATTCTAATGTATTAATCACCATTAAAACGATACCAAACAGCAAGTACTGCCTACTAATATTAGTGAATTCGTTTGGGCTCACGTCAAAATATGTACGTAAAGAACTATAGACACATACTCATATGACTGAGCAAAAAAGTATATAGAAATTCCTATTTAAAAATAAAATGTAAACTGTTTAAATTTAAGATATTTTTTTGTGAGTTCTTTTTATGTTGTTTTGTAAATTGTTAATATTACGATTATCTTTAAAACGTTTAAAATACATTTTATCATTACATCAAAATGTTTTAGTATGTATTTTCTTGAAGTTTCAAATTTCATCAAGAGTAATCTGACTAAGTAAAAATTAAATAGTTGTTTGATAAAATAAAATGTAGACACCACTTTACAACCAATTGAAGAGTTCATAAAATTGTCATGAACAGTTTTACAAATTTCCTTTAATTAAATTTTAAGCAGTGTAATATTTGGTTGTACTTTATTAATGTTGTCTAAAATTTTTAAACACATTATTATCATTACATCAAAATGTTTTAATATTTTCGTAGTTTTGAAATTCATAAAGGGTAATCTCACTGAGTAAAAAGTTCATAGTCGCTTGCAATATAAATAAAATGAAGACACTACTTTACAGACGATTGGACAGTTTATAAAATTGTCACAAACAGTTTTACAAATTCAATTTTAACCTATGTAATATTCTTTTGTAAATTTTACATTACTACAATGTTGTCTTTAAAATTTTTAAACACATTTTTATCATTACATCAAATGTTGTAGAATATTCGTAGTTTTAAAATTCATAAAGGGATATCTGAGTAAATAAAAATTTAAAAGTCGATTGAAATAGAAATAAAATGAAGACACCACTTTACATACAAATGGACAGTTCATAAAATTGTCACGAACAAATTTATGTTATTTTGTAAATTTTAAATATTAAAATTATGTCTTTAACATTTATAAAGACATTTTTATAATTACATAACAATATTTTAGAATTTTCGTAAAGTGTTAAAAATTCATAAAGGGTAATCTGACTGAGTAAATATTGTTAATAATATTATGTTTAGTACATTATTATCAAATTCTTGGGTATCTTATTAGCTATAAATATTGTATTCAGCATTTTCATTAAATTGATATTCCATTTTAAAAATTTTCGTGACATTTTTATTCACACTTATAGCTTTTGCCAAAAAAAAGTTTGAATGTTAAAAATTAAACTGTTGAGCGCAAGCCTACAAACTCTGTTATTATTTTACCAGCATTTTGGTCTTTAAAAATACTTTGTTTTATTTTCATATGTCTTATTTAATGGATAGTCAGATCGTTTTAGTAATAAGAGCTCAATACAAGTTCTTCTCTAATGAAAATTTCACAAACTAAATCATCAGTGCATAGTAATTTAAATTTGTTTGTAATCTTTTTTAACTTGAAAATCATAAATCAGAGTTTTAAAACATCAGGCAAATAAAAACTTAACTTGATGTACTTGTTATAAAGTGTTTTTGTTCTTTTAAAATTATTTACTGCTTTCTGAAAATACCAAAAAACTTGAAACTGCATTTGTTATGAGCGGAATCCTGAGTACAGAGGCTTACAACACAGAATCTTTCGTTAATTTATAAAATTCTGATCCCGTAAATATATCGTCTGACATACTATAATTTTCATATAATTTCACTAAACAAGGCGAACTAGATCTTCTATAATAAATTACAACCATTTTTATTTTTAGAAATTTTTTTAATGCAAGATACTTTTTAAAAACTTTTAATATATATTTTTTTGATAGCTAACATTGGCTTGGTATTATTGGTGACGACCACCGGGAGTCACCGAAAGCGCGTCTCACTTCGCGAAGAAGTGAATTAGTTTTTAAGTCTATATTTTTGTATGTATGTTAGTCTGTAAGGTATTTATGTTATGGGCCTCGATGCCTGAAATAAAGATTTATTATTATTATTATTATACTGTCCATATCATGATTATATCAAAAACAGGCAACTTAACTTTTTACTGTGTATTTGTTTTATATAGTGCAACAGAAAATTATTTTAAGATAAGTATTTACCATTTTTAAAGCCTGGAAGTCTACTATTATCTATCACACGCATGATATGTTACTAATAGTATTGGGGAAAGGTTAGATTGAATAAAACGATTATATCTTCTATTTTTCTAATTTGTATTTCAAACATCTAAGGACCCAGTTTTTTTAATGTCTTTAACAATCAATAACAAACAGATCGCCTTTTTTATAAGTTCCTAGATTTAATAACGAATCCACATGAAGTCTGTAGTAACATTAAAGAAAGTGAGCGTTCATTTTGTATAAAACACATACTTCGGTCTCAACCCTATATAAGTCGGCGTGCTTTGAGCACTTCAGAAAACCATATTTATCTTCATTAAACTTCAAATAAAGTTATTTGAAACGTTAGGACGTTTGAACGTTAGGTCCAAAATAATGTTGGGTATTTTAGATATTTTACAACGATCGAATACCGAAGGTGCAGCTGCAGACAGTTCGTTCTTTCCTTTGGGCACACGGATCACACAACAAGTCTTCGATAAAACATTCTGAACATAATCTCGGCCTTTTACTAAGTGAATGTAAGCGCAATGATCGAACCAACGTGCGTGTTCTTCCCATGGGACGTCGCCGCTTTCCCAGTCTTTTAATCCTCCATCGCAGTAGAAACATTTCGTTTTATCCCCCTGCCCGGTGTAAAAGAAACCAGCCTCCGACAATTCCTCGGGCTTTTGACCTGTACAACGAGGCCAATCGCTGAAAGATTGGAGACGAGTGGTCTCAGAGACATATTGCGGATGCATTGGTCTAGCCACCTTCATTGAGATACCTATAGAAGGAGCCTTGATTCCGCATTCATCTCTGCCGTCGCAAGCTGGGGCTACTGACGGTACAATAACCGTGCTGGTTTGTTCTCTGCTATTTTCCATCCAGCGCATAATGTAGACTTTACAAAGGCACATCTCACTCCGTCACTGCATCCAACATAATGAAAGCCATTTCGTATGAATTGTTGTGGTGACAACGATACCGATCATATCTCCAATGTTTAAGTCAGTTATCAGTCTTATCATCATACTTCGGTCTCAACCCAATATAAGTCACCGTGCTTTGATTGAGCGCTTCAGAATATCATATTTAAATTCATTAAATTTCAAATAAAGTTATTCGAAAGGAGTAATTATTTTAGATCAAAAATAATATTAGGTATCCATACTATCCATATACATAATATTATAAATGCGAGTGTTTATTTGTTTTCCCTCTTTCACGTCGTAACGGAGCGATGTTAAGATATGATTTTTTGTGTTAAGATATATTATTATTTTTGTGTTATTGTATGATTTTTTTGTGTGAAGATAGTTAGGAAGCTAGAGTAGGCTACTTTTTTACTGCGGCAAAACATCTCATTCCCATGGGTAATATCCATTATGATGCGTATTTGAATAACTCCATATCCATACTTCCATACTAATATTATATATGCGAAAGTGTGTTTGTTTGTTTGTCTCTCTTTCACGTCGTAACGGAGAATGCTATGGTATGAATTTTTGTGTGGAGATAGTTAGGAGGTTAGAGAGTAACGTAGGCTACCTTTTACCGCGGTAAAACATTTCATTCCTATGGGAAGATCTATTATGATGCGTATTGTCGTCCGTGACTTACCGAATAGGACACACTGAAAATCAGCGCTGTAGTCAATACTGCGGCATAATGCTGAGTGTGCTCCTTTTTCTAGGCCACTGGACACATGCGAGCGGAATCTAGTAATAATTTTGTAAGGAGCTACATGTTTTTGTTTTATTTTTAATTTCTTATTCTGTTTTTTTTTCTGTTTTTGTATGTGTTCGTGGCCTTGCAAATAAACGCTAATCTATTCTATTCTATTTGAATCACTCTATATCCATACTTCCATACTAATATAATAAATGCAAAAGTGTATTTGTTTGTTTGTTTGTCCCTCTTTCACGTCGTAATGGAGCGATGTTATGGTATGATATTTTTTGTGTGTAGATAATTAGTAGGCTAGTGAGTAACGTACATTATTTTTTACCGCAGTAAAACACCACATTCCCTTGGGAAGATCCATTATGATGCGTACTTGAATCACTCCATACTAAAAACAACAATGTGTTGGTCCTTCTTTAACTTCATAGAGGATCTATGGATTGATATAAATTTATAGTTAGAAATTCAATCATCCTTATCCATATTTCCATACTAATATTATAAATGTAAAAGTGTGTTTCTTTGTTCTTTGTCCCTCTTTGACGTCATAACGGAGCGATGTTGAGATATGATTTTTTATGTGGTGTGGTGTGTGGTTTTTGTGTGTTTTTTTGTGTGTTGTTCACGTTGTAGTTAGGAGGCTAGAGAAGAAAGTAGGCTACTTTTCACCGCGGTAAAACTATACATACTAATATTATAAATGCGAAAGAGTGTTTGTTTGTTTGTCCCTCGTTCACGTTCGCGTTGTAACGGAGCAATTTTATGGTATGATTTTTTGTGTGGAGATAGTTAGGAGGCCGAAGAGTAACGTAGGCTACTTTTTGCCGCGGTAGAACACCTCATTCCCATGGGAAGGTCCATTATGATAGCTAATTAAATCACTCTATACTAAAAACAACAATGTGTTTATTTATTTATTATTATTTATTTTATTTAACACTTTATTGTTTGTACACCATACAATAATAAACATAAGAGTACAAGAAAAAAGAATAAGTTAGTTATAAGTTTGTCCTTCTTTAACTTCGTATAGGATCTATGGATTGATATAAATTTCGGGTTTTTGACCTATGCAACAAGGCCAATCACTGAGATGCTGGTAGAAGGAACTTTGATTCTGCATTCATTTCTGCCGTCGCAAGCTGGGGCTACTGATGGTACAATAACCACGCTGGCTTGTTTTCTGCTATTTTCCATCCAACGTAAACTTTACAAAGGCACATCTTATTCCGTCACCACATCCGACATAATAAAAGCCATTTCGTGTGAATTGTTGTGGTGAAAATGATACCGGTAATATCTCGAATGTGTAAGTCAGTTATCAGCCTTATCATCAAACTTCGGTCTCAACCCGATATAAGTCGCCGTGCTTTGAGTGCTTCAGAATATCATACTTACATTCATTAAATTTCAAATAAAGTTATTCGACAGGAGTTAGATGGGGATAGGAGGGGATTTTAGTTCAAAGATATTGTTAGGTATTAGGTATTGGTCGTGGGAGTATTGGTGGTTGGTTGTTGGGCATTGTTATTGTTAGGAGGGGATTTTAGTTCAAAGATATTGTTAGGTATTTTTAAAATTTTGTAATGATTGAATACTGAAGGTGCGGCTGCAGGCAATTCCTTCTTTTCTTTGGGCGCACGGATCACAGCACAAGCCTTCGATAAAACATTCTGAACATAATCTCGATTGAATCTAACATGATTTTACTACTTTCTACGAAGAATATTGCATAATTTTTAATATAGGTATCATGGTAAATCTATGTATGATATTCTGAAAATATTTCATGCCAAGACTATTTGCAATGATGGAAGATTAAATAATTTATTTGATTCAATTTTATTTGGAATAATAAATACGATGAACAAAAATTATGGAGTTTTTGTAATAAAAACAGTGCCCCTCGTTAGTATGAATCACTGCGTCATAGTTAAGTCGAGTACGAGGAAGCGATAAGCCCATTGTAATTATTGAATGGTCAAGTTAACGACCTAATGAGGGCATTAGATAACGAAGTAGGGCTAATACAACGCTGAAGCTATCTTTGTTTCTACGCTAGTTAGCAAAAAACGGATCAGTGCAATCGATCGGGCATGGTCGAAAACATACAATTTGACACCAAACTCGACTTTTTTGTGTTGTAGGCAGCGACGGTCGTGAACTTAGCAATTTGCCCAATTGGCCGGTTGTAGCTCCTGAGTTAGAACCGGCGAATACCTACTACTGCTGTACAGCGGTGGATCTGAAGAAAGTTTTTATTAGTTTATTCTTGGTTTACCTTTTAGTAACGGGTCACTTAAATGATACAGTAGTCAAACAAAAAATAGGTAGGACAAATGGGCTACTAGCGTAGTTGGATTAAGTTTATTATTTATTACAAACTTTTGAAATCCTAACATTATACTGAACATCCTAAAAACAAACAAACACAGAAAATTTGGTAGAAGGCTTGAAATTTCAGAAGAAGGGTTTAATTTAAAGATATTTGGATTACTTTTTTCGTTTTTTTTTATTATTTAAGTATCTTAATTGGTATATACGCCTAACTCGCACTTCTCTCCGTCACACTGGGTTGACTGAGAATGCTATTAGGCATTAAGTTGACCCTTTGTTAAACTAATTTTAAGGTGAATACAATACAGATTAAATGAATAAACACATAAGAAGCAAACCAACTGAAGACAGTTTGCTTAACAGCTAAAAAGCTGGTATGCATTTTTTATAAATACAGCTATTTTTATTTTGTTAAAATACTGGGATAGTTTCAGTTAACTAACTATATGGGATAGTTTCAGTAAATAATTTTTGTAGTAGTAATTTATAATAATGAATAGAAAACACTTCATTTAAAAGTATTTCCTACAAAACAAAATATTTCCTCATGATTCAAAAAATACACACGTAATTGTTTAAGTTTTCACTTCTGTCGGTACTCCCGGAGTGCCATTGTTTTTCTAACATTTTTTATTTGTTTGCTAAAAACGTGAATAGCCAAGGGTATAAACTTATAAAGTAAAAAGTAAATTTAAATAAAAATACCGTCCAGATTAATATAGAAAGTTGCTGCAGAATTTATATGAACGTGCAACTGCACTTTATTACTATAACATTCTTTGAGTACCTGTCCTCCGCGCGGCGTCGTTGAATGCGATGTTCTCTAGAAGCGTCTTGTCTGACTCTCCTTTGAGATTTCTCGCATAGATGAGCAAATTAAAAGTGGCGCCCTCTACGTTGCCTGAGGATAGTTGCGACAAATCTAATTTGAACGTTGCCAGGCCGTCTGCAGAAAAAATATATTTAATGAACATTATTCATTTGAAGCATGCAGTATAGAAGGTAGAAGAAGGGCCATCTCTGTGCATGAAAAGTGTCCTTAAAATGGTGTCCAATTACGGGTGGCGCTGCGGTGCGGTTTACAACAGCTGTATTCGAATATCTATTTCTCAGACATTAGCACCATTCTGGAATGGCCATCATTGGAACCTCTATTTTCAGTAAACAGCTGGACACTTTTTCAACTTTAACCTCATATGAGATGGCCCACTTTTTACTCTATCCTCCATGATTTGAAGTGTTTATTACAGACAATACAATACCTATTTTCTTTCTATTTCTTCGTCTTTCTTGGCTGACAATGCGTCAGTGATGCCTTTGGTGGCGCTGGTGTCTATGTGCGACTATAGCCACTTACCATCAGGTGGAGTTTTAGCTCGTTTGACGCCAATTTCCATAAAAAATACAGGCGTAGGTATACTCGAGTCATTTATTTTTACATGTCCTCTTACTGATGTTTGATAGTTGAAATGTAAGATATTTAATTCAACAGCATATAAAAATATTTATACTTTCACCTCACAGCGAAGCAGGACGACAAGAAATTATGACGGAACGCGATTAAGTTGTAATCACTATACTAAGTAACATAAGGCTTTTATGTCGTCGCGTTTGAGACGCCCCGCTGGGGACCGCATTACTTACGTACATTACAACTATTCGCTTCACGTTGCTGTCCCGTCCGGAACATTGTATATCCAGACTACTCAATGTTAATTATACTTCTAAATACCATAATCTATTATAAAAAAATAAAAATAACAAAACTGCAATTAACACTGTCTACACACCAGTTTCACCAACACTGCCATTATATCTGGTCTTGCTTGTAATAGGATCAAGAGCTTCCAATAGAAACGTTTGTGGTAGGCCGCCGTCGTAACCGGCAACGCATCGCACGACCAGCCAGTTAGACGATCCTTCAGACCCGTTCGTACCGGCTTGGAGCGAACAATTCCGCGGCGCAGCTGGTCGAGCTAGAACAAAACTGCTATATAAATGACCCGCCATAGTTTTATTTACACTAAACATCTGAACTAGAAAAAATACTATAACTTAGAAAAATCCTCAGTAAACAAGCCTTTTAAAAATTTTAAGCCTTCATAGGTTTTGTGATATATTAATCATTTGTTAAAGCAAAATACTTTCTTTAAATTGCCGTCAATTTATGTATATCACGGTCCGCTTGAGCGCTTTAATTTTGAATCAAATAACCAATTTATCAGGTGAAATACTCACTATGAATGTTGTTCATAATTAAAAATAGCTCATCTACCTACGTAGAATGTTTTAATAAACCTACATTTTGTAAAATTTGTGATGGACTTTAAACCAGACCAAGTCATTGAAGTTCTAGGTATCACTGCTTTACATAAGCATTACTAAAACATTTCGCGGAAACAGAGCAGGAAAGGAGCTGTTAAATTAATTCCGTAGCAAATTTTGGCTCATAATTTCGAGTGGTTGATATTTGTCTGGTTGTTTGTTATAAGAGTGCCGGTTTAATTAATTGGACTTTACGTGTAACTTATGCGTGAGCCAACGTTCGCTTCAAGTAATCATATAAATAAACCTCAAAAGCAAGTACTTAGTATAATGTTATCATTACAAGGAATGAGTAATAAACGTGATCATTTATAAAACAGCGACCTTTTGGATATAGTCAAGTCTGCTTAAAGAATTGACCTCGATTCTGGTTGTTGGGTCTGTTGTAGAGATAAATTTTTGTACTTACTATCATGCGGTCACACACCCGCTTACATAAAGTTAATGCTTGATAATCATTCCATTTTCCATGGCTAATGAAAATTAAGTCTAACAATAAGGCAAACTGCGATTAGTGCATATTTGTGGTGAACACAGATCAATGTTGAAGTTCAATGAAACATAATTATATTTTTAGTAAGTAGCTCTATCATGACGTGTTATATTGAAAAATGTCTCTTTAAGTTTTCACCGTTTTTACCGCGTCAAATAAACTGAGCTGTTTATTTATTTACGAGTAAATCTAATATTAGTTGTATGTCCCGCCCTAATAAAAGCTTGAGAGAAGATTACGTAAAAGCCAAAAAAGCGAATACCTTTTAAAAGTATAAAGAAAGTAATCGTAAAATCCATTTCCACCCATCATGTTTCCAACGTTACTCCCCTTAATGGCTCTTAGTAGGCTCCCCGCTTTGAATTCTTCATTAAAATATCTATACGCCCGTTCATTTTGAGGTTGGCTTTCATGACTTCATTAAAGCCTTTTGAATTTTTGATACATGTGTGACGTAATGACAAATTAACTACCAACATTTTTATTCATTCAGTATAGAAATTGAGTAATAATTATAAATAAGCGAGAATTATATGATTACGTCGAATGAAAAAGAGCTTTAACCTTGCATGTAGACTATATAATACTTGGTATACAGTGCGTGAAGGGAGATAGATTCCGTACAAATCCAAAGTCACGGGTTTTCGTACCACCATACCATACAATAAAATAAACTTTACAAATGCGAGTTTATTTATCGATATTTTCCCATTTTATTTAATATGCGGTTTTTTGTAAGACCATAGACTTCTTATAGGTTTTTCTGTAATATTTAAATAAAGAAATATTCTCTGTATTTTATTCGAAATTCTAGAGCCGGCAGTTTCGGAGATAAGGGAGGATGGTCAATTATAGGCTTTAATTTTCATTCTTTCTTACATAATTTTAAAACTATCCATTGTGGAACTATAACAAAAATATATTAGAGATCCTTACAACAAGCCCTTTCATTTGAACAAAACAGTTCTGTTTAATTTTGACTTCATTAAAAAACATTTTTTTCAAAATTCAATTGTTTACTTTATAGCTTCGTCTTTGAGTCACAAAAAGGTACATAAGTACCAAATTTCAAATCATTTGGTCCAGTAGTTTCAGAGTAAATTGGCTGTGAACGGCGATCGCCCAGACTTTGCAAACAGAAAAACGTAACCTAAGTGCGAGTTTAGGTCACAGCGATTGCCGATATTGGACATTAAATTATTAACTTATAGGCCTCCCTTCGCTTCGGTACCACCGCGGTTACGAAAAGTGTTCGAGGAATTAGATATCAAACATTTTACGCCATAGAACTTGCTCAATACTGATTTAAATTGATAAATTTAAGATTCTCGTTGATTCATCAATCAATATTGACCTTAAATTTTGAATCTTGTAGTATCAAAATTATGACATCAATAATAATGATTAATAGTAACAAATTTTTATGGCCCTATTGATGGGATTTAGTATGGTGGAAGTGACGTCTTGAACACAAAATTTACTTAATCAAATATTGTAAAAAAGTAATTTGTTACACATTAGCAATATTATTATTAATTTAACTTTATTATTAAAACTTTATTTAACTTTATTTTTAAATTTATTATTAAAAGAGACACTGTTACTGCATAATTTGAGCATCCAGAACCCTTTGAATGGTAAGCACCCCTTAACATCTCTGCTCTTTCTGTACAAAGTTGGGACTCCCCTCTGCAATATATCAACAGAACAAGTTTAATTATCATAATATTCAAGTGTGAAGTTTAGAGTACAAAGGTATTTGTTCATGCGTTATTTGTACATGCGCTAAAATGAAAATTGAGTGCTCAGCTGTACACACTAATTATAACCAAATTATGGAGTGGGAGTTTATAGTATGAACGAGCTTCGTAGGGATGGAGGATTAAAGGTCGTAGCTCATCTAAACGACACTGCTCCTACCCAACCAAAGTATGAGAATTCAAATATAAACTTTAAATCGTGCTCTGTAGATGCAACTATTGAGTGGCAAGGTTGCGGTAAGCTTGCTTCCCGCGCGCGGGCTGCTAATTTTTGTTGTTACTGTAAAGTGCACCTACAGAGCACGATTTTAAGTCTTTATTTGAATTCTCATACTTTGGTTGGGTGGGAGCGGTGTCGTGTAGATGAGCTACGACCTTAAAACTTAATATTAATAAACAATGTTATTATTACTTAGTGTTTTGTTTTGATTGCTGCAGGTTTAAAAAACTTATTTAAAACTGATTTAAAAATTATTTTTGTGCACTTTTTACGATTTAGTCAAAACGGAACCCTTAAAGTTTTGCAATGTTCGTCCATCCGTTTGCACTACTAGAACGCCTTAGTTAGTACTGCGATTTGCAACTGCAGGCTGCAATTTGGCATATTTACTAAAACTTCTAGTTACAGTATAAAACAAATTATGTGATTAATTTCTTGATTGACGACTTTCTTAACATTGTTATTACAAACTCATAATACTATTACATAATATTATGCTTTCCTATAATGTAAGTCGTAGAGAAGCTGACGTCAAGTTGATGTAATATGCGAAGACCTTTAAACTATCCAAATATTAAGCTCGGCAACTTCCCACCGAGGGCCTAGGTCATTGCCTCGTTTATTGATAAGCAAACCCTATGAGTAAAGAAGAGCAAGGAAAGTTAGTTTGGATTGAAGGTTTGAAGGAGAATTATACCTCGATATTTACCTTTAGTTTCTGGGATATAGATTGCAATCAATAGTTTTCCTAATCTGACCCATTTCATAATTACGTATAAGCAATTAATAATTAATCATTTGTTTTGTTGAAGCGCTTCTAGCTCGGCAGCTTGTGACGATCCTTAGATGCGGGGTCGGTAGGTGGATGTATGAACGCTAGTGGCCATTTTTTGAGTTTCTGCAATTCGAAGGGCTCGTAAAAGCCGTCAATCCCGATTGTTATCGGCTATGTCGGAGGTTACGAATAGTTCAATCTTAAATTTCATTCCCAAAATAAAAAATTGGATGTAGTCTAAATATTTAGTGGCTAATAAAAGCTGGGGAGTTTATTAAATCCACTCTAAGTTATGAGATAGCGTAGACGATAACCTATTACATGACGTGTGCCAGGATAAATTAAACATTGCGGGTAGAGTCGAGCATTTTGCTGCACCTCGCTAAGCCAACTCATATTTTCTGTTGAATTCACGTCGTTGGATATATTTTATATAATGTAATATTAGATTTTATATGAAACTAGTAACTCTAACTCTTGCTCCAAACAAAATATTTTTCATAGTTATGATTTTCTGTTATCTATAGTCTCAATAAGGAAATAGTAATAATTTTTCTTATGTTTATATAAAAACTTTACTACCTTCCGTTACTTCACACTTACACCATAGATAGTAGACGATTTTTTCCATTTCAATCCTGCCAGAAGCCGCGTTAAGGGACTTCGTTCTAAAAATGTATCACTATGCGACTTTGTATTGTATCTGTGTGTTTAAGTAAGCTAAGTGATAATTACACATACGTAACGAATTATAAATATTATATTAGTTAGTACTCGATTAAGTTTTGAGGTTATTCAACACTCAGGTTTACAATACCTCCTTTGCAGCACGAAAGTTAGCAATTTCGCGTCGCAAAAGGTTATTAACCACTGCGGGGCGAGGTCCACAGCCAACTCATATTTTCTCATACGTTCGCACCGTAAAGCTGTATTTCTAGCTTGCAAATCATGACGTATTATAATAGTCATGGCGACTTTACCGCGAGTTTACTACGTCCGAAGTTCTGAACACAAACAGTAGAAATTATAACTCAAACTTCTGGGTATATAAAATGAGGGGATTTTCTAACAGGTTTAACACCTTATTTTATCCTTTTAAATGGTGTCTTTAAAAATAAGTATTTCTTTTTCTTGTTTCATTTTTTTTAATGCTTTGAGCAGGCAAACGAGCAGACGGGTCACCTGATGGTAAGTGATCACCGCCGCCCATGGACATTAGCAACACCAGGGGCGTCACCAACGCGTTGCCGGCCAAGAAGATGACGATAGACCCGCTTCTTGAAGGACCCCATGTCATAGTTTAGAGGGAACACCGATGCAGGTATTTTGTTCCACAGTTTACACGTGCGAGGTAGAAAATGACGTGAGAACCGGACTGTGGACGAACGCCAGGTATCCAGATAGTGTTGATGGAACCTGATACGTGGTGTGCGGTGACGAAAATTAACTGCAGGTAGTAAGCCAAACAGTTCTTCAGAACATTCCCCATTATACAGATGGTAGAATACGCAGTGAGAACCTACATCTCTCCTCAACTCAAGCGATTCTAATCCGTCTGTAAGCTTGGGATCGTCGACAAGACGAATGGCTCGCCGTTGAATTCGATTGAATGGATCCACTTGGCCAGCTGGGGCTCCGGCCCAAAGGTGGGAGCAGTACTCCATATGTGGTCGAATTAAACTATGTGTAATCAAGGAACAGTTTTTATGCAGGCGTATATCTATTCATATAAGGCGTGCCAACCATTATACCGCATACCCCGCATCGCATGGGATATTTGACGTTAAAATTTTTCGAAGGCCTTTTTGCTGTAATGGTAATCATGCCAGATTACCTGGTCCAAGGTCCTGGGTTCGATTTCCAGCAAGACGATTGCGAATAATGAGTTTGATTTTCGGTTCTCCGTCTGGATGTATGTGGTCTTGTCTTTGTGTATTGTTTATGGCACCCACGACGTAGAGAATACAAGACCTAGTGTGGGGCTATGAGTGTGTAGTGTTATTTATTTAAAAAAATCGGGCAAGTCCGTGTCAGGCCACACGCATTGTAGGGTTCCGAAGTAGTAAGTTTATCGACTATTATGCATTAACTATTTATGCTAACATAGCCATGATGGTTTTTCGTATAATTCTACACAAATAACCTATTTTTGAGAATTTTTTCACTTGTCCAACTCCAACCGTTTAGCTCTAACCAAAATTAGCAATTTAAAGCCAAATATTTCGCAAACAAACCCCTAAATCAAAAAATGTTCGGAACAGACCCATAATATTTTTGAAAGATCTTTTCAACGATACCTCACACTACGGGGTACGCAATGAAAAAAAATTTCATCCTCACGTTAGTTGTACAGGAACCCTGAAAAAATTAGCCTATTACATTATTTTGGATTTTACTTACCAGCAGGAACAATTTGGAAGACACACGCCTCTGATTGTCTACCGACAGTGTTGCTCCCTCGACAACTCAACGCGCCGTAGTCTCGTTCGCTCTGCGGCTTGTATACCAGTTCGCTTGTACTACCGTTGGCCGTACCTGTGTGCAATAAATGATAATTAGAGGTAATTGATTACTTAAATCTTCAACTCTTAAGCAAAAGCCTGAACCCCGCCCGCTGAAGCCTGATTCTTTTCGATATTTACATATAGTTTGAGTCTTCAATATTACGTGTTACTTTCCTGTAGTGTAACAACCTTATCTGTAAGTAACATGAAGTAAGATGACTTGACGCAATCTATTTATCTATCTAATAGCCTTTTAAAGTCCACTGTTGCACATAGGCCTCCTCTTCCTTGCTTTAATTTATTTTAATTCCCATCTTCTGTGCATCATCATGCTCTACAAAGGCGTCATAAGTGTTTTATTTATTTTTATTTTTGCATTGCAAATAAATAAAAAAACAACTATGTACTGATTACAATAACATACATTAACTAAATCCCTCTGCCTTATCTTATCTACTGCCTATCCTTCTTTGTACTTATTCGAAACGATTAAAATATTAAATAAAATAACTAAAATGTAAAATATTAACATATAATATATTAAAATTTTATCAAAACTTCCTTGAACCAACATGAACGATGACGTCAAAACTTTCGTACAGGGTGTCTTTTCAATGAGGCTGAATGTCGCTTGCTATGAAACAGTTCCCAAAGTTTCCAGTTCATTGGCTCAGAAAATCCTTAGCAGTGGCCTCACGAATCATCGTTAGATCTCGTCAACATTTGCAGAGGGATTCAGTTTTCTCGAATTCGCTTTGTAGTTCAAGACGAATCGATCGATTTGATATACGAGCAACCCATCCTAGTGTTGTTTCTGGAAATGTTCTTATATTTACGTTTAAAAATAGTATTTTAGTACATTTAAAATCAAGCAAAGAATTTGACATTTAAATCCACTATCTGTGAACTTATAAATACTTTGCAATAATATCAATTAATTTCAAATGTAACTTATAAATACTTTAAAAGTTTCGCTTTTATTAGAATAGAAAGCCTATCCCTGTTACAACCAAAATTACAAACACAACACCAAAAATATAATTTACAATCAGTCACATTTTATACTGATGATAATATCTTTTGTCACAAATTTCACGAGAATTCAATTATTTTTCTGAATACAGTCATAATAAATGCTACAGTGCCAAATCTATATTAGAATAAAACTCAAAGGGCAATTTTTCTGCATTTAAATAACAGGTTCGAACTAAAAGCATTTGTTTAGGATTATTGTCCGTCTGTCTGTATATCTGTCCTTATGTCTGTCTCTTTATCTGTCTGGGCATCATATATGTATTTCCCAGGGAAAAGGATGAAAGTTTGGAGGCTTTTTTTAACATCAATTTTATAAAAAAACGTTCGTTGCTTAAAATTAAAAGAATACATGTTTTCCAGTTTTTCAATATTTCCCAGAAGAAAAAAAAGTGTTAATATTTTAGTTTTCAAAAATCGATTCCGGTTTGTGATTTTACAGTGAATACTAGAATCTAAAATCGGTGTTTTTAAAATATTATTCTACTATATGTAGATATAAAAAAAGGAAAAAGGTAACGAGAAGAATACAAAGAATTTTTACTGGGTATTTATGAATCACATTTATCTAAAAAACAAGTAAGTTCTATTCCATATGTAAATTATTGAATTATCTGTAAGTTTAATGCTAAAATAACCATTTAATATTGTTCAAATTTATAAAGATCATAATAATTATGAATTCATTAAAGGCGCGCCCTATATGGCCCTGATTAATGATGAAGCTATCGTTATTAATGTAAATTATAACAATATACTCGTATAATAATATTCATATATGATAAAAATTGTGAATAATATGAATAGCATAATTAAACATTACCATTAGTAAATATTACCCTTAATTTAATCTATTTCGAGGGTACACTTCATAGATCTTGAGCGTAGTGCACTAGGAGGAACTAGGTCGTGTAGGTCCGATTCAATTGCGCTCTGGATTTCACTCTACGGACGAGTTGGATTTACTGTTGTTGGTTTATATTTACATTGTACAGTTATGTCAATTATTTCAAATGTAACCTTTTAAACCCTTGAAATAGATTAATGTTTACTTAGTGCAATTTAATAAAAACTGCGAGTACCTCATATGTGGCGTCAACCAGTTAACGGCAATTGGACGCTTAAAGCATTGCGGCTGCTCCATTGCGGATTGTTGGAGTAAGTGGCTCAAGTATGGGAAATTTTCGTGAAATGAATGAATGAGTTCTCTGACATGGCTTAACGACATTTATGTCAGGATTACAACTGGGACTGACAGCTTTACGTGCCCTCTGAAGCATGGAAACGCTAAAGAATTTTTTGCCACTAGCGGTCATCCATTCAACTACCAACCGAACCCACTGTTGCCGAACTCGACTTAGAATCGACACAACCACCGGTTGTTTAAATGTATCTCATGTAATTTATATATTTCAAGAGTAACCCGGGGGATAATCACTTAAATAAGTTAAATTAAAAAAAAAATTGGTTGTCTGTAAAGTCGGTTTACGGACAATGGTTTTACGTGATAACGTCTATTTCGTAGAAGAATAATTTATGATATAAATAATGTAATGTAAGAACGTAATGGAAGCCCTACGCACGGAGCCGCGGTGCTACTCGCCAGTTGTGTCAGCTTGAACATGGCTTGACGCGCCACCGCGACCCGCGTATCTAGCTAGATTATAATATTAAATTTCATACTAATTATACGATTTTAAACATATTTGAGTTGAAAATTTGGTTTAAATCGTTTTAAATATCAGGAGCTGCGCGACATCTGTGATTTTCTTGACTACAACTAAAGTCCGAGTCGATGTACTGTGTAAAGTTCTTTCAAGTAGTTCATACCTGTAAACAGAGATGACGCTATTGTAGATTTTCGTTTTCATATAATAATAATACGTACGAGCTACGAGAAATCATTTCTTTTCAAAAGATTGTAAAATAAAATAAAAATGAAATGAAAAATGCCTTCCAAGCGGACCGATTACGCTTGAGTGGGAGAGAGACGGCCGGTCTAGCGTGCCTCTCTCTCTAATGCTGCGCGCGCTTCCGTGACGTGAGCGGCCGTTACTCGGTTTTCGTGAATGCCTCTCAGGCTCATCGTCTTTATAAACGTTATCACGTTAAAAAATCATCTGTCATTTCCAGACCTTCAGTGCTATGGATCGCTTCATTATCGAATTTTTTTTAGTTCTTTGCAATATTTTTTGAAGTTTTGAGTATGTTAGTAGCTAGCCAGCGTGGTGTATTTTGGGTTTAAATTTTCTATGTAAGAGGAAACTCGAAACATTTTGCGAATTTATAGTAGGTAAGGGTCGTAATTAAGTGTCGAGTCAAAGCCAGCCCCGTGGTTGCTCGTGGTAAATTTTGCTGAACAACGGTCATTGGCCTCAGAGTATTCTGAAGTATTTTCAAACAAACAATAATAAATTTGGTGTCTCTGATATCCACAGATATCTCATGATAATAATAACAAAAATATTGTATTATTACATAGTAATTAAATAGATAGAGTTAACTGTTAAACCAAGATAATATAAGTACCTCTAATTATGATATACATAGTACAACCAACGCGGCAACGTGGTGATAAATTTAGCGGTACAGGAGGAAGCGAGGAAGAGTTTAAATGAGAAAGAGTAAGATAATCTAGGAGAGGGTACATTAAGATTTTGATAGTAGACCTAGATCAGATAAATATTAGGCTATTTAAGCAAATGTAAAGATGATGTAAGATGTAAATAAGTTGAATCCAAAAAAAATTTTTTTTTTAAACGCTTTTATTTCAATTTTTTTTTTGATTTTCGTGTATTGTCATCGGAAATACACATGTCTGCCAAATTTCATCAATTTTCATTAAAGGGAAGTCATTCAAATTAACGTTACAAGATTTGATCCTCCGAAGTGAAGCTAAATATAAACCTTATTGCCGTGTAAATAGAGTAGCATTTTGATCGATTTGATGCGTTGATCCACCGAAGTGAAGCTAAATATAAAAGCGTTTAAATAGCCGTTTTCAGTCTACCCAAGACTTGACATCGCGCATGGCTCGTGGCACGTAAAGTCGGTCCAACTCAATTTGTGTTCGAGACTTCATGCTACACCAACGAGTTGAGTTGCGTTCGTTCTATTGTTGTTTTCTATTTGAGTATACTTTGAAGGAGTGTTTGACTTCTCGATGTTACACACCAGCACGTTCTGTTTTTTGTTCAGTTACATGTACAGGATCTTATTGAATGGTCTGGAGTATTCGTTGTAATCTACACCTATGGAGTGATAGATTTTAACAGCGATTTCGAAAATTAAAAGCCCGAAGTTAGAGACTCCGTCATGACGTGTAATATATTATTTTCTTCATTTCATTTGGAGACTGCAAGTGTAGCTAATGTATAATGAATTATGTTGTAATTCTGTGAATTTTTCTTTTGGATAAATAAAAGGTATTCTAGCTTAGTGCAATATTTTAATTTTAAAATTACTATTTTTATTACTCAGATTAAAAATAAACACGATTCTAAAATCCTACGATGTAGGTCATATCAGGGAACTTATGTTTTTCGGTGTAGCTATGCTGTTACCGTGTCTGTACCTGCTTACCTAATTGTATCTCGAGTCTAGAATCAACCTATTAAGTGCTTTAAAATGTATCGGATGAGGAGTCGGAGAGAGTTATAAGCTTGATTATTCTATTTGATTTAGTTTGAACTGATAAATGTAACTAAGTCGATAAAAAATATAAAATAAATATGAGAGAACTTACCTACTTGTATGTAATGTAAAGGATTGTAATTTTATAATCAAAATACATTATGTTTACGCTCCCAATTATAATTCCACAGTTTTAATTGCGAAGCGTACACAGACTTAATTAGTAAAGTTTAGTCTGAACAAACTGACTAAATTTTGAATTTCTAATTAAAAATATGTTTAAGAATTTTGATAATATTATACTTTAGTCTGTACGGTGATCGTTGCTTATCTCGGTAAAGAACCGATGAAAATTAATTAACAATTTAGGTTATTTATTCATGTCCTACGCAGACGCAAACAACTGTTCAAAATAACAACGCAGACCAAATTGTTGCTTAATACATTGTTCACGAAATTGTGTTTTAACACATTAATTGACTTACAATACATAAATTTGGTTTTATGCTGTCGAATTAGGAAACAAACCACTTATTAAAATAAGGTGCTTGTTGTCATAATCAGTCATTGGGTTCGAAATATGGGGTTAATAATTAAAAAAAAAACTGACCAAGTCTTTGGTGGTAAAAGTTCTTTTTTCGGCCGAAACCTTCCATGTGGTTTAAATACTAATTAACCAACGATAACTTACCGTGTCCTCCGAAGTAGGCTCTTGTTGTCTTGGGTCACAGATTACCCCCAATAGATACCGCATAAGTGAAATTTTCTTAGAGTTTGAATTCACAAAATTTGGCGGAAGGTGCGGCTTGCGGGGGACATCAAAATGCGCTGTAATTGGCTATTTATAATTCATACTTGAACTTGACGGGTCAGTATTGGTCGAAATTAATGTCGTGAACATGCAAATGCAAGTACGTGTTGGCGCACGTCAGTTGCCTTGTATGCGGTATCTGTTGGGGGTAATCTGTGTCTTGGGTGATCACTGTGATATATGTGACACGTTAGGTTATGAACGCTTTAGAAACGGGATATACACGTAAACTTCACCAAACTCTATGGTAGTAGATTTTGAATTAAAGATTTTAAAAATTTTAAATCGTTTGTTACAAATGGAACACCTCAGCATTTAAGTTAGGAAGCCTGACCCTACGGTTTAAAGACATTTTTCGACAATATTATTCATTTACTCATTTACATTTATTACTATTATTACTTATTAGGATATCGCCCTCGCTTGGCTTCAGGAACAATAGTAAAAAAAAATGATATAGCCTATGTCACTCGGGGATAGTGTAGCTTCCCAACAGTGAAAGAATTTTTCAAATCGGTTCGGTAGTTTCGGAGCCTATTCAATGCAAAAAAACAAATCAATCTTTATATTATTATTATAGATTATTTATATACTATTATTCATTTACATTTACTTTACGAGAATTTACTCAAGAACATTATTTCGTTTTCTTCATTGCATTCGTAATTGTTGGATACGAATACGGTTTACGTCCTTGCTTGGTTCAATAAAATAAAATATCAGTACGAACAAACTTCTAACGATCTCACGTGCAATTTTTAATTAACAACCTCTGAACTTAGTTTGCGGCGTTCTCCGTATGTCTCATAGTACTTGTAGGGTCGGTGGAATCCAATTTTAGCTCCAAGCTTAACATTTATTTGAGTAGGTGAAATTTCGCTTGTTAATACTTTGCTTGTATATTTATCGTATTTTTATTTATTTATTTTACATTGCAAAATATAGCTTTTTACTGAAAATTATAAACACTAACGATGATGTGTTAATTAGGCTAAGTTTTCATTTCAATACAAAAAACTCGCTATTTTACCTCTTTCTTCTTCGAAGGTCCAACCATAATAATTATGAATGTACTTCCCTGGTTTCCTAATCTTAATAACCAAGGTAAATTAAAAACTTTGTTATACTGACAAGTCTTACCAAACTTCGTAGGTGACACGTCCAAGCTTTCACCACTATTATTGAACTGCCAGAAGAAAGTGACATCTGGCGGATTGGCGGTGACTGAACATCGTACCCTGAGTGCTTCATCTAACTGCGCGCCTAGTACTTGTGGAGTTGCGTGTGCGCAGACAGGAGCATCTGTTAACAAAGAAGTACTTTAGAAGTAGTAGGTAAGAAGTAACAGGTAAGAAGTACTATACCTATATCTTACCAGAAGGAGGTGAAGATACTTAATAATATTTAATAACAGCACCAATACTAGCCATCCTAAATTCAACAGACCACATACTAATAAATAAAAGCTATTAATATTTTAACACATCAGTCCCGCCTACAGTTCTATTCCAGGTGTGTCACAGATATCCATCCATACGCCGGGCATGGTAGAACTGCAAGGTCTGTTACTATCCTTATTACGTAAAAAGGTACTTATAGGTATCTTCTATTCAAAACGGTGCAGTATTCTATATAGTCTTCTTCAGCGATCATAAAAGCTTTCTTCACAAACCTTTGACGACCCGTGTGGCGTAATGGTTACCATGCCGGATCACCGCGCCAAGGGTCCTGGGTTCGATTCCCAGCGAGGCGGAAATTTGAATGATGAGTTTGAATTTCGGTTCTTGGTCTGGGTGTGAATGTCCTTGTCTTGTGTGTTGTCCATGGCACCCACAACAAAGGGAATCCTAGTGTGGGGCTATGAGTGTGAAGCGTTATTTATTATTTATTTGTTCTTAGCTGGGCTTTCCTCTTACAATGAGAGGGTTTTGTCATCTACTTCAAAGTCAATTGCAAATTATAAGACCATAGCTACACAATAACATATCATCGGAAATATTAAAGAGAATTCTGAGATAAGTATGCTAATAGTTTTTCTCGCGATATTTTCCTTCATCGAAGCCAGTGAATTCAAAATCAAAAAGTAAACCAAAGCAAACACGATTTGCCTGAAGACTTCACATTTGTATAATTAAGTGCGAATACACATTTGCTTAACAAGATACATTCAGGCTCAAATTCGACTTCCGAAAAGAGAAACGTTATAATTAACTGAGCTGAAAGAGAGCTCTAATTCAGTTCGTTAAATCATAACAGAAGTTAGCGATACACAATTTTCTCCGCACAACTGCTCCCCTTGAGTCAGCGCCACTCAGCGCAGCCGGGAACTGTGATTCATTTACGTATCTACTTACAAAACTACGCCCGACGCTGTCTTAGATTTTCATTAACTCTCAAATATTTGCCAACGTTAAACTCTTGCTGAAATATGAATTGTACAAGGCGTTCTTACACTCAGATTCATCATTCATTAATTCAAGGGTGTAAAGCTTAATTAAGACTGAAACTTTATATTTTATCCATTAGGAGATAGATTGGGTGATAATGGTCATTGTCACTACTAACTGCTACTTATAACAAAACTGTTCCACATCTAGACTTAATATTTATTAGGACTTAATAAACACCAATAATACAAAACGACTCACGCACTCACTGTCTCGCTGTAGGTATCCCTTAGTTGTTGTTAGCATGGCAAATACATGGCATATCACAGACCATTTATCTGCCAACTAAATGTCTGTTTCTAATGTACTTCGGAATTTTAGCTTAGCAGGCAGGATTACTATCAAGTTAGAAGACCAAAAGCACACAGTTAACCATTGTGGATAAAAGCAAGTTGAGGGTTAATAACAATGATTTGAAAAAGAAGGATAGGCCCGTCAGAACATTACACAGAAATGTTGTTCAGACAAGCAAAAAGTAGCGCCATCTCTCTCTCACAAACGTGAGACAGCATCGGAGTTCTAACAAACATTAAAAAATGCAGCCAGATTATGAACCTTCTCTTTTTTCGAAGTCGGTTTAAAATATGCATAGATAGTAACAAATATCCCGTAACCGAATTATACAAGCCAGGTAACAAACAGTGAGAGAACAAAGGTGCGATTTGTCGCCGATCGGGTGGTTGAAGTGACGTCACGCATAAATCTTCGCTCCTACCCTCATGATTGATGTTTTAACGGCTGCTTTCCGCCGACCCCGACACCTCTCTTACTAAACAGTTGGTAAGTCAAGAAGCCATTTACGCCTATCGAACTTGCTCCGTAAAATCGTACATTAATTCAATTGTTTATTTCGACATCTCTCTGGGTAAGTTTAGAGAAAAGGTAAAATAATAAAAAACTAACTAAATAACTAACGTCACAGTTGGAGTAACTGGATTGACGATAATGGATAAGTGGAATATTGAGAATGATCGTTATTTAATCTATTCAGTACTTACAATGTTTGTAAGCCCCTCGAGGATCATAGATTGCTTTTAGAGTTGATTGAAGCATTATCGATATTTCAATAATCCACACACGCTGAAAGCAGATTCAGATCTAAGTATTAAAGCTATTTGAGTTAATTGTAGGCTTCACAAGCAAGACCCAAGACTCAACCATCATAACCTAGAAATATCCCATTAGTGGGTTTCCGCTTTGATGAAAGTATAATGGTACATTCATATTGAAAATACGAAATCCTCTCAAATACATAGATTTTTCTCGCGTTATTTTTTAACTTTAATATTTTATATGTACCAATTTTGTTTAAAGTAAACTATACCACCACCCCATATACCCAGACCCTCTGTCGAATCAATAGTCTTTCACAAGGCAATGAGTAAATGTTACCTGGCACGATCATGTGCGGAGTGAGGACTTCACATGCTTTACCACTATTATTGTTATCACGAGGCTACAGCCGATAGGTATCAACCATCAAACATTGACTCATATTTTACTACATAAGGACCACCAGCGCGACCTCAAGACGAGACACTTAAATTGGTTTATTTAGACCAATGTTCTTAATGGACCTAATAATATGTCCTTAACTCGTGTACCTCAGGTACACAAGATAAGGTAAGGAGTTGTAGTTGCGTAAGAGACAGATCTATCTGTCTCTACTTTTTGCTTCTATGAAAAACATTTGTGTGATTATCGATGAGCCTATTCCTTCCTTTTGAAATTATTGCCTTCAAACCACTAGATTATCGCTTTGACCTACAATATCCCATTTTGTCAACACCAGTAACATATCACCCATCGTATAGCTCACAGTATACTTGTAGGTTATTTATTTCGTCATGTTCGCCAGAAAAACAAATATATCGTCGTTAGATAGATTTTCTCCATTTCACCCCGTTGACTGTTACAAATCTTCGTTTACGAGCTCGAGAATGATTGATTTCGAACTCGCAAACGATTAGAGTTCTCTTTGTAGATGAATTAAATTTATTAGCATTTTGTTGATAGAACAAAAAGACTCGTCCAATTTAGGATTGAGAAAGCAATCTTCAGTACAATTTACTTATTGGGGCGTTTTATTTTATCTCCCTATTCTATATCGAACCGGAGAAGTCCTTTAGGCTATTAGGGTTTATGGGCTTTATTTCGCAGCAAAGTATCGAATGTATGAGAATAAATGATGTAGGTAACGCTCAAGAACTGTTAGGGGATCCATTATCCAACTTTCTATGGGTTGTTGGACATGTGTGGAAGGTTCTTAATATCTTTATTAATACTTTCTTTGTACTTTAGTGCTTCAACTTTTCTTTCCTTTCATAAGTCGTTCGTTTTATTATAGTATTGATAAGTTTTCTCACACGTCCGGACCTTTGTGAAGATGTTTTCGTACTTTTATATTTATGGTAGGTACTTGTACAGAAATACAATCAATGTCTTATCTCAAGCATCTTATCGTTTTCTTTAATCAAATGTAATGTTATCTGGATAATACGACCAAATAACATGTTAGAGTAATTATCCCAGTATCCCTCGAATAGTTGACGAATGAATGATGAAGGAACATGTACTCGTAAGTCCTCTAAAATAAAATACAACGTTTATAAAGCGCAACTGATTTTATGTGCAATTAATTTTTCCGGATTATAATGCTCCACTGGTGTGAATGTGACAATACTCAAAGGAAAGACATGACATTTTATTTACAACATAACATTTATTAAATACGAGACTGGTCGAATCCGCTTACAGTATAAGGGTATAGTTTTTTTTATGTAATTAGGATAGCAAATCCCCTGTGGCCCATGTCCATCTGTGACAAAACTTGAATAGGATTGTAGGAGCGGTGTAGTCGTAGAACCTGTTAGTATTAGGTTAAAAATGTAACGGGCAACCAACAAGACAATTGCTACACGACAAATATAGATATGGCGAGGATACCGCCCCGGGCGAACCGTATAAAGGTTCCATCACTAAACACAGAAGGGTATAGGTCTTTTTGTATGGGTCTAGAGCGGTAAACTCGACTGCATATTTGGTAATGTGGATCCAAGAGATAGTGACCAAACTAAATGTTTAAACGATTCCTACGAAACTAGTTCCCGCCTCGACTGTAAAAATTGTAAATTACCAATACTAATAATTGCATTTTCAAAATGTTAATTCCTTTCAAAAAATTTAGAATACTGACATGTTTTCTTTACCAAAGCAAGTGATATATTTTTTTTTATTTGCACAGATCTCAAGTGGTGCGTGCAAGTTTCAAAATCGGGACCACGCGCGATAAATAGTCATTCAAATAACAATATAGACCATGTGTTTTGTTCTCATTTAAATTTATAATAACATACATTAAATACGATTTAATAATTCCAATCATAAAAGTATCGTTCTATTTGTGCATTTTGGCTGAAAATACGTTTAGCGTTTTATCTGAGTTAACTTTTCACAGCGCTTATCTTCTCACTTGCAGTTCTTCCGTTTTCCGAGAAAAATGAATGCGAAAAACTCTACATAGTTACTATATTGTTGAATGTACGCATACCTATTGCCCCAGTTAGCGTTTGTTTGTATTACAGTGCTTATTGTAACGTAGAAAGATGTTTTAACCCCCGATAACAAAAGAGGGGTGTTATAAGTTTGACGTTTGACGTGTTTGTGTATCTGTGGATCTGTATGTCTGTCTGTGGTATCATAGCTCCCAAACGAATGAACCGATTTTGATCTGGTTTTTTTTGAAAGGTGACTTAATCGAGAGTGTTTTAGCTATGTTCAGTGTAAATAAAACTGTCGGGGGTTTTTTAAGTTTTAATTTAGGATTTTTTATTGCCGTATAAAGGTATAACAATTTACATAAAATGTGGATCATAACAACAAACAACAATAAAGGTAGTTTTATTGTGTTTTAAGTGTTCAAGCATCTGACGTTAAATGAATATGGATTTCTTATAATTATCATCATTGCTTTCAAGTAAATAGATGAATTCTAATATTAGGGTTTATACTTGAGGTTATTAAAAATCAATTACATCATCATTCAAATCTTATTCAATCTGGATTATGCTACAAAGAATGAACCATTAATATTGTATCCACAAAATCTATCAAAAACTCAAATGGGCGGAAATATTAAAGTTTAATTTAAATCTAAAAATGTAGAAATTAAGCGTTCTTTTATTAAACCCTACTTAGCATTTGGTTCACAGCTAGAGAGAGACGTATTTCGGACTGTATTCGTAGCATTTCCTACATACTGCGGACTTAAATGTGAACATTAGTAAGAGCACTTATATTCGTAAAAATTGCGAGGGTAATTTTAAGTTTAAAAAACTTATCTCGCTTTCATAAAGCGGCCTTCAATAAGTAGCCTTCCAAATATGAAATTTTACGTAAGTTTTTTAACTCTCTCATAACGTTTCGTTTTTAGTTATTGGAGTAGAGCGTTGAAGTATACTTACGTAACTTTGATTGTCAGTTTGTTATGTATTTCTTATAATTAATATAATAACGAAAAGGAATCGTCTTATTTGGTATCGTTTCCCTTTTTAACGTACCATAAAGTTTAAAGAAAAAACAATATCGTTGATGGAACATGCCTTGGAGAACAGGCTAGGTTAACCTGAAGACAATACATACTTGCTAAGCAGGATTTTCAGTCAGTACTGTCTATAGTGGCGACAATAACTTGGTATCATTGTATATGTACATGTTAATTGTTATGAGGTGTAATACCTCGTTCAATATTCTTTGGCCGGCAGATGCATTTTTCTTCTAAATTTTTAAATCTTGACAGTTTTACAAAAAAATGCATCTGTCAGCTGGGCTTCCATCATTGTTTTGGATTTGGATCTGTAAAAACTTTATTTTTATTTTAATACTTTCAACAGTTTTGTTAAGTAGTAGGTAATAATATTATTGCTTATTTGCTTCTGTTTGTAAAATAGCAAAGGCTATAAAGCAATATAATACTTTGGAGAATCGGAGTTGTGCCTCATTACTTATAGCTTTACCTACCCTGCTCTGGGAGTCTTATCTTCAACCTGCTGCAACCTGGAGGATCTACACCCTCGCAATGTATAATCAAGAAAGGTATGGCTGTAGTTTCTTTTGTGTCATAACGTTCGTAACGAGCGCAGCTCTCCCCGCGGCTTTGCTCACGTTTTTTGCCATAATAAATACCCTATAACCTATTCCAGATTCATTTGTCTACCTGTCTGCTTTTAATGAAGATCTATTCAGTAGTTTGTGCGTGAAAGATTAAGTAACACCCTCATAAACTTTCACATTTATAATATTAGTAGGATGTCCATCGCGACTTATGGAATCCTAGTACAGTACGGTATGAGTTTAAGCGAAAAAGCAGTTGAGCATGAGTCAGCCGCCAAACGCCTCGTTGTGTTCCGGCTGGGGGCTTGAGAGCCAGTTCTTTCTTTTTCTTCTCTCTTTCATGGCCGGCAACGCATCAGTGATGCCTTTGGTGTTGCTGATGTCCATGGGCAACTACAGCCACTTACCATCAGGTGGATCGTCGGCTCGTTTGCCGGCTATTTCCTTAAAAAAATAATCTTATCTTACATTGTATACTGAGATGCGTAGCCTGACTGGCAGTCTCGCCTAGCGCGTTGGTGGCTCGACATGAGTAATCGCCTCCGTGATCCCGTGTCACCTTCTGTAGCACCAGCGATTTGGTACTCACTATGACGCCTGACACCACGTTGTGGAGAACGAGCTTGTCCTGTAAAGGTTAAATTCTTTTAACAAGATGTTCAAGAAAACTGGGCTATTTAATTTTTAAGTCTTATCGTTAGTATCCAAGTCTGCAGAGTAGGTAAGTTTTATCTGTACAACCTAGAGTTAAATAATCAAATAAATTCATGGGAATATATACAGGGTTCCTAACCAGAAATTCCGACATTCACTCGAGGGTTTAAGCCACGAAACTTAGATATGACATTCAAATACTAAAATACACTGAATTCCCTTGGCAATTTAGCGTTTCGAAAACGTGATCTTTAAATAAACTCTGGGATATCAATACATCGCTTTCATTCCCGAGAAACTCCACCAAAGCAGTAATTACGTAAATTGCTAACAAGAGTGACGTTTAGCTGGAGCTTAATATGCTCAGAGAAATGGAATTTCACCAAGAATTACGTAGACGCAAATAGGGGAAATCGTCGGTAGCGATAAAGTTGATTACTCTGACTGTGACATAAATTAATACGGACTGATTATATTAACGGAGATTCATTCATTACATTATTTATGTTATGAGCAACATTATGTAGATTGTGTTCGTGAGTTTGGTGTTCGTGTGAAACTGGATGGAGGTCACGAAACCGTGTCGCCTCACACTATGAACACGCCTTAAGTGTAATGGAAAGCGACCGACATTAGAGGCGATTATTGTGAAAATTCCCATTCATGTTCAGTTTGATTTTGGAATGGTAAAGGAAAGAATGTGTGTAGTAACAGCCACGGTAAACGCTATTTTATTTTTGCGTTTTTTTATTTGATTTCAGTGGTTTTACTTCATTGGTTACGTAACCAACGGTTAAAAAACGGTAAACAGGTAAAAAGGTAAACAGGTGTTTAGCTTAAAGGTTGATTAATAACTTCATTTCATAAATTACTATACTGTTGTTACTATACTATATTTGAATTTTTGTGTCGTACTCATTGTAATGAGTATGGACATGAACATAACATTTCTACAGGAAATTGTTATACTGCTTCTATGATAATAATCTAAAGACGTGATTTAACTAAGTTTGATGTAGCTTTTAAATGTCCAATACTAACACTACACTTTGGATACAATTGTAACTAATACCAATATGAAATGATATTCTTAAATATGTACATTATTATTATTATAAAACAATTTCTCATAATTCTATTGAAATTAAGTGCACGAAAAGTTTGATAGAGAATTATAAGTTTTGTATTGTACAGTGATCCTTATTTACTTCATTTGATTACTTAAGGAAGACAATTGATACATACATCGCTTTTTCTATACCTTGTTCACGTAACAGTAGGCTCACTCAAGTGTGAATGTAATCGCTGAATGTTCCGTAATTGTAATTGAAGGAGTTTGTCAAAATGTATTGTAAGGCAGTCAATTGTTGTCAACATTCATAGATGTATTCCTCGTTTTACAAACATATCATAACATATTTAAATAACTATTATTATGATATGTTCGTAAAATAACTAAATGTGCCTGTATGTGTATGATTATGTAATGCAGACGATTATGCTACCCAAATGATAATGATCCTGCTCGATTTAACCTTAATTAATATACGAGATAAATATTTGTTCTTGGCTTATGATGTTTGCGTATATCCACGCCACAACTGACTCTAACCATACCTTGCATCTTAAAGGTTTGTTTCACATCTCTTCTCAGGACATAGATCATAATTAAGTCAGATGGAAGCTCATTCGACATTCCAATGGCCAAAATACCTTTAAATACCTTTCAATTTATACTAAATGATTTTATATTTATTGATGTTGTTTTTTCTTATGTTAAAATGTAATAATAATTTCTTTAAATGACATATATAATAATGATAGACATAAAATATTATAGTGAATTTTAAATTGTGTGACATATTCATTTTAATGTAACTTTGTAATGCATGTAATAATGTTAATAAAATTATTACATTCATATTAATGTACCTAATAATGTTAATTTAATCAACATAACGAATATTTATACGCCATTAATAAGCAAAGTATTGGGACACTACATCATTGTACCTGTACTTCAACAAATAAAAACAATTTGATTTATTTTACTAGGCAACTCTCTACCTATACAGGCATTCTCTTTCTCGCTCGAAAAATCCTTTGAAGTGGGCAAAAAAACCGACAGCGATCGAAGAACAAGCGAACTCGAGAACGAGACCGCAAGAAATTACTCACATTACGTTCTCGGGTGTTCTCAGGACTTCTCGTCATGACTCTGGATGAGGCTTTAGTCGAACTGTACCATAATTCTAGTTCATGTCACGTTGTACAACACTTACATTATGATACCACGATATCCGATGCTCCCTAGGGTTGGCTCGCACCGAACATTCGAAATACACATCGTCGCCTTCCTTGATGTCGTGTGGGTTTAACGTACTTCCCAGGGATAGCGACACTACTGGCGGGTCTGGAACAAATATACTTATGTCAAAGCACAGAATATGATTGACGATAAATAAGCAGACACTCTGGCCGTATTGGGGCAACTTAGAATAAATCGTAGGCTTGAGAATTTTTCATGCCGAAAACCGGGTTGTCATAAGAATGTCATAATAAAAATATTTCATTAAATTAATGTTAGTGACCCTATAAATTTTAAAGGCCTTAACCCATTGATGTTAGGTATATTTATGTACAGTAATATACTGGTAGTTGTTGGTTAACATTTTTTACTTCAGAAACATCCGTTGGGCTCTGCTTATTAGCTAAGTAACACAAGGGTATTATAGGTAACTATGATAGAATAATGCAGACAAGTATTAATTACATTTTACTTCAGTAATAACATATTGAGACGAAACTTGCACATCAGAGTTATACATTTGTTCTCCACGGTGTGTGAAGTCTGTATATGTGTGTGAGACTCGCTCGTCCTGAGCCTAACATGCTAGTCTTTCGCAGCTTTCCAGCATCTATATTTATATATATAGAACACAAAAATGTTTGTATGGATGTCCTTTATAGACTCTGAAACCATCCAACCGATATGCCTCAAAATGGTTTCCTTTGAACGGTAACAATACAAGGTGGTTGGAAACCACGAAAACATTGCATTAAGCACATTTTCGACATTTTTTTTGCGTAGTAGTACACGCCAGGAATTCACTAGTTACCCATGAAGTAATTCTAAACTGTATTTATACATTAAATAGGAGAATACGTACTCGTATATTTCGATCGTATCGAACATCCGCTAATAAACAGAATTTAATATAAGTATGTATGCATACGCTTCAATTAAATAACTTCATTGTCAAAATGTTGGAGCTATCAAAGGTTCTCTGCAAACAATTAAAACTCAAAGAGAACGTCTCCTCTACCCAGTAAAGGCAAAGTTGGGTTTATGTCGAAATTTCATTAAGTGTATTAAATTACTTATGTGAAATTTCATTTAGATATTCTTGAAATCTCTTAAAATAATACCTACCTTGTAAAAGTAGTGACATTATTACATTATGTCGTATTACATCTCTAACTTAAATATTTTACCATAAATATTATGATACAATATTACAGTTATATCTTGATGAAAAATACATAAAAAGTAAGCTAGAATTAGATTAAGACTGCATGAAAATATAAAATATCATAAAAAGTTATTTCTAGCAAAGAGCGTAACGTAAAACAGTAGATTTTATATTAAAGTGACCATACACGATCAATTGAAGCGCTCATAGCCCTGCGGCTTGCGTCGATCCCAAGTGATCGACAAAGTCAAGCAACAGCGGGCGCGGTCGGTAGTTGGATGGGTAACCGCTAGTGGCAAAAAAATTCTTGAGCGTTTCCGTGCTTCGGAGGGCACGTAAAGCCGTCGGTCCCGGTTGTTATCATATGATAACAGTCGTTAAGCCATGTCGGAGGCCCTCGGGCGGTTTGAAAACTTCCAACACTCGGGTTGGCCACTAACCTCTCCACCAATCCGCACTGGAGCAGCGTGGTGGAGTATGCTCTAGGCCTCCTCAAGAGGAGAGACCCGTGCCCAGTGGCCATTAAAAGGTTAAAGCCATACACGATCAAATATACTTGTCGATGTTTGCATGAGATAGCTATATAGCCAGATAGCCATACCGTGGCCATACACCGTCAAGTTTACTGGGTGCCGCGTCAAGTTCACCGCAAACTTGACAACTTGATCGTGTATCACCAGCATAAGTTATGTGAAATCCCATTACAAAGATTTCATCTAAATCTTTTGAGTCTAATAATAAGAAGAAAGATACAAACCAAAGTGAAATCTTCGACTATAAGATAATATGGCATTATAAATAAATAAAATGTTCATAAAGCTAGGTATATTTTATTAAATACTTAAAACATTATGTTATGCCAAAGAAAATAAATACACAGAGGGAAAACTGCTAAAGACAAAGAATACTGCAAAAGGGTAAGGCTTTGATGTAAAGCGATTTGGTAATAAAGCTCTTTTAGAGGTTCAGAATTCTTATTACTACGAGGTGAAAACAAAGACGATTGGTTTTCGTAGATACCTACTATCTATTATATGTTTGTGTGTATATTATAATCGCTTTTCAATGTTATCTACGTAGTGCACCTACATTATTCAGACCAGAAAATTACAGTAGGAACCAAATTAAAATATTCGTCATCCAATTAGTTCTTTATGACGTGCCGAAAACCGATCTAGATTACACTAGAATGTAAAGAACGAAAGAAGGATGTAAAGAAGAAGTTTTTTATTTGTTCAAAATTAAATTTCTTTTTGGCTGATATCCAATATCAATAATAAAGTCAAATTTAAAATTATAACATATCAATTAATGTAGCTAATTATATTTGTATTGTCCATACCATCTACATCACTCGAGACGAGACACAGGGTATCTTACGTGTGTGAGCATTTATGTAATTTCGTTTGTGATGATATGTGGAGAAAAACCTACGATTTTAAGATAGACAGAAATGAGAGCAAGTTTGATTGATTAAAATTTCCCAGAGACGTATTGAATACCATTGAGTTGTTCTTAAAAGTATTACCTTAAAAATTGTTTATAAATGACCTAATGAAAATAGAATAGAATAGTACTCTTTATTGTACACACCAAATAGTGACCTATTTGGTACTACATTAGAATATAATATAAATAACATTACAAAAGGCGGTATTATTGCTATAGAGCGATTTGTTCCAGACAACCTTACACCGTATATTATATTAACATTACAAATAATATTAATATAATATACAAGATTATGAAATTTAAGTTCAAAAGAAATAATTAAAAAATTTTGAAGTTGATTCCGTTCAAAGTTCGTTCCCTCTTTACACCACTAAAATGTAATTATCCAGTGAATATGCATGCTGAACTAGTGTGAAATAGTAATTGAAAGTTGAAAGAAACAACTTTACACTTTATCCATCGCAACGAACCTTATAACTAATTCCATCTAATTCTGTCCTTACAAGAAAACCCCAACTGAGCTCACTCTTTTTAGGGTTCCAAAGTAAAATCAGAACCCTTAAGTTTCGTCATCAGAGTCTGTCTGCCAACGATACAGTGCCGCCAGACCCTTAGTGCTAGACAGCTGTAATTCGGTTGTTTAAAACGGTTGGAGTAGGACAAGTGAAAAACTTCTCAAAAATAGGTATGAAAAAATAAGGAAAACTATCACGGCTATGTAAGCATAAGTAGTTCATGAGTAATAAACTTACAACTTCGGAACCCTACATTATGCGTGGCCTGACACGCACTTGCCCAGTTTTTTCTTTATTTTATATAAATATACATGAATATTATTATAAGAAACTGAGTTTTACTTTTGCTGGATAAAACAAAATTTCATAAGGTATACAGATACTCCTAGAATAATAAATGTTTTGAAATATGATATCAGCTAGACCATGTTTATTATTTTTATTTTCTTATCTTTTAATTTATATTAGTAGTGTTGATCTTAGTTAAGAAATAGCCTTGTAATAGTTTTGAAATAGCTTTTCATTCTATAGCCTGATACATAAACTAAGGCTGCACGGATAATTGTCTCCATGGAATTGACTCAAGCCAATTAGGAACGGCTTTTATATTCAAGGGATTATAGGAAATAACGAGCCATTTTTGCGCGTCAATCATACCGAGCGGTCTGAGCTGACACGTTCCTTAACATTTTTGACATAAAAGCTATTTTTTAACAGCCGATGCCACGTCCATTGATAAAGATATATCCTATTATGAATAAATTTTCAAGATGAATCATTAATTTATTTGTATGGCAATTTGAAACACTAATTTAATACCTTTGCAATCGTATCTAGACAGGGTAAGACGTAAATAAGATGTACAAAGCCTTGCTATTCTGGCGTACAAGAACGTTAAAGCTGTATTATAATAGACTGCAGTTTGAATTTCGTGATATTATTCCGTAACGATGTTGATGTTGTGTGTGAAAAGCTAAAAATGCTTACACACTCTTACCTGAGAAAATCCTGTGTGAAGAATAAAGACAGATATAAAGAATCACGTGTATGTATTATAATCGGATATTATCATATGTAGTATAAAAAAGTTTATATTATACGGAGTGGGCGAAAAAAAAGCGATGCCGATTTAGTAACTGACTTCGCTTTTTTACTAGTGTAAGTAATAAATGTGTTTCTTTGAAAAATATACGACTTGCAAAACATAAACGTCGGGGGTCAAAACCGGGACTCTTCAGCTCAGTCAGAGTCATTACAATTCATTTACAATTAAACAATACATAAAAGTGTATTTTTATTATTTTCAAAGCGCGTTAAACATTATTGTGTTGTATTGTTCATTGGAGGCGTTTCAGTCAGTAAGACAGACAAAGTCAAATTAATCCCACAAGGCCCAGGGGAACGGTGCGGTGCCTCCCGGAAGCTCGCGGTCCGCGACCGAATTACACAGTATTAGTTTGTAACAACTTAGTTGGTGGAACTGTAATAACTTCGAAAATTGTAAAACATATTACAGTAATTGAAAATCCTTAGCCAATTTAACGCCACTTGTCAGGTCGGGTGAGTCGTGTGAAGCATGCCCTATCTTTTGTTAGGTCGGGTGAGTCGTGCGAAATATAACCTACCTTTTGTTAGGTTGTGCGACGCCTGACCTATCTTTTTCTGATAATCCGTATTTTATGGTATGTTTTACGAAAAAGAAATCATCCTGATTTGAAATTTTACATATTAATTTAAAATTTATCATAAGATTTCTCAGTTCTTTGCAGATAAGGAAAAAATGATACCATTACACATCATTCAGTACAATACAGTAAAGTAGTTTAATTAGGTGATTACATAATCACCAAATAATTTAATAAACTATGGAGATTTATTTGGTGACTTGGTTTTGGTGAGCACAGTAAAAACTGTGCTGGAATGAAAATTAAACCAATTATCTTTTTAGTTCTTATTTTTTGACGTGATAACGTCTATTAAAACGATGAACGCCGGGTGCACGCACGAAAAAGCATGACTCATTGTAACGTTCCGCGAGCGAGCGAACAATGGAGGAAGCGCCATCTATTA
The DNA here is from genome assembly GCA_963932265.1 of Thymelicus lineola. Taxonomy (NCBI): domain Eukaryota; kingdom Metazoa; phylum Arthropoda; class Insecta; order Lepidoptera; family Hesperiidae; genus Thymelicus; species Thymelicus lineola. The sequence goes on along the minus strand of OZ010699.1, from coordinate 5,896,467 downwards.
ACAAAACTATATACACAATTAAGTCAGAAAGGAACTTGCTGAAAAAATAGTTTAGTTCAGGAGTTCTATATGGCGTTGTAGTATAAAGATAAAAGTTTCATAGAATAGAATAGAATAGAATTAATTTATTGTGAGACTGTTTACATTTTACATTTTGGTGTTAAAATCAGATATAAGTATTAACAGTCTACCCTTAACGGGCATACAATTTGTCAGATTTTATAAATATTAAATTAAATTTCTTTCATGCGAATTTATCAAATCTTATAGTCAACCGAAATTAATAAAAATAGGGAAAATATTATAATATGTCAGACAGAATAATAATAATCATAATAATTAAGGCTCCATGTCAGCAAAGAATTCATTTAAGTTATAGTATACTTTACGAATAAGCCATTGTTTTAATGTATTTTTAAATTTATTGTTACACAGAATTTTAATATTAGTTGGCAATTTGTTGTATATACGAATGGCAGAAATATACGTCGACCTCATACCTATAAAAGTATGCAATCATTTGTTCAATGTTTTGTCATGACGTTGTCACGTTAAACTACCGTCCGTAAACCGACTTTACAGACAACCATTTTTTTTCTAGAATTCTATAAAAAAACGTAAGACTTGAACTAAAGTGACGTGAGCACTTATGGAACCAACTAACTGTAGTAGTTTTCAGTAGTGAAAGATAATAAATTAAAACGACTTAACGGACCTCCCTTGAGTAAATACAACCGTAACAAACAGCAATAAAGTCATTCACGCATAAACTTTGTCAAATAGTAAACGTTTTGTTGGAAGGGACTTTATAAGGTGATGCTAGCCTACTCAAAATTTTTACATAGAAGGTAACACTTTGCGCGAGTGCTTAGTAATAATAATAATGTGATATTTTGTAAAAAGAACACAGACTTTCAGGGTTTTCGTATATTCATATTTATGAAAACTTGGAACTCAAACAGAACTTGGGCATCTAGTTATCAGTTCTTTTTTATTTAACTAGCATAATTATTATTATTTAAAAAGTAACAAAATTAAGTGACAAGACATACCGCCTCATCACCGTAGCCCACGAACATCAGTAACACAATAGGGATGTTGACACTAATTATAAATTAATATAAAGGACCCCGCACTAATTGTTTGAAAATTGTGTTTCAGCGGATTGGTCTGAATTTTTGATATGTTGTAGCCCTAACCGTACTGATCAAAAGTCCCAATGGGCACGTCCCCCCCAAATGCGTATTTTGTCCTCCAGGGGGCACTTTCCCCCAAAGTCTATTTATTCGATTTCTGCGGAATCATTCTGAATTTTTAGTATGTTGTAGTCCTAATCATGCCAAACAAGAGTCCCAATAGACACAACCCCCCCTAAATGCGTATTTTTTCCTCCAGGGGGCACTTTCCCCCCAAAGTCTATTTATTCGATTTCTGCGGAATCATTCCGAATTTTTAGTATATTGTGCCAAACAAGAGTCCCAATAGGCACGACCCCCCCATATTGCGTGTGTTCTCCTTCCGGGGGCGCTAAACCCCCCCCCCATGTTCTATTTATTTGATTTTAGCAGAATAATTCTGAATTTTTGGTATGTTGTAGTTCTAACCGTGCCAATCAAGAGTTCTTATAGGAACGAACCGTATTCCGTAGGCGTATTTCCGCCACCTGGAGAAAGAAAAACCCCCCAAAGCCTTAATAACACTAAAAATCTTAAACAACAAGATCTGGATTTTGAGTATGAAGAAAAATGTTGAAGTTCACACAAAAAACAGGGCATTAAGGACTTTCAGGATTTCTGAATAAATATATGCAGTTAAGAGATCGTGCCCATTAGGGATTTACATTGCATTAGTAAGGGTTACAACATACTTAAGAATTCGGAACGATTCCACTGATATCACATGAATGAACTTGGTAGGGGGAGGTTGCCCCTTGCGAAAAAAACGCTCAGAAAGTTATTGAAAAAATGTAGGTTTTAAATGAATTAGCTTTGGGGGGGTTTTTCTTTCTCCAGGTGGCGGAAATACGCCTACGGAATACGGTTCGTTCCTATAAGAACTCTTGATTGGCACGGTTAGAACTACAACATACCAAAAATTCAGAATTATTCCGCTAAAATCAAATAAATAGAACATGGGGGGGGGGGGGTTTAGCGCCCCCGGAAGGAGAATACACGCAATATGGGGGGGTCGTGCCTATTGGGACTCTTGTTTGGCACAATATACTAAAAATTCAGAATGATTCCGCAGAAATTGAATAAATAGACTTTGGGGGGAAAGTGCCCCCTGGAGGAAAAAATACGCATTTAGGGGGGGTTGTGTCCATTGGGACTCTTGTTTGGCATGATTAGGACTACAACATACTAAAAATTCAGAATGATTCCGCAGAAATCGAATAAATAGACTTTGGGGGAAAGTGCCCCCTGGAGGACAAAATACGCATTTGGGGGGGTCGTGCCCATTGAGGCTTTTGATCAGTACGGTTAGGGCTACAACATATCAAAAATTCAGACCAATCCGCTGAAACACAATTTTCAAACAATTAGTGCGGGGTCCTTTATGTCTAAAATATTAGTGGTAACATTTAAAGGCCTAAAATATGATTCTTTTATTGAAATCAATCACAATAAATTAAATATCATTAATTTAAAATGTTAAAAATTGTACTCACTGTCACGTGACCTCAAACGCCATTTTGAGAATATGACGTCATTGGAACAATTTTATATGGAAATTCAACAAACTTAGTAGGCAGATAGTATTGAATATAGTTTAGTGACGTCACGTGACGTTTTTGGTGGGAAATTTGATAGTGATTTTTATTTATGAAATTTTGTTTTTAAATTGAAGATTATTATTTTTATAATATTTTTTTCGTGAATATTGAGGTTCTATCTATAAAATAAAATTGAATCCTAAAATTAGTCAACATCCCTATTGCGCATCAAAATGTCACTATTTCTCCCTATTATACCACGCACAAATTTTCTTGAATATATTTTTATTGCTGTCCATTAATATTGATATAAAATAATGCCAATCACAAATTGGTACTGCCATAAACACATACTACACAATCATCATAACTACAATGCATCACTTTTAATAAACCTAACTTAGTTCATCTAATACTTCAAGAGGGAAGTAAACATACCGACGGGACACATAATTCCTTTTCACATAATATATGTCCACATGTACATTCTACATAAACAATAGCAGTAACTCTACTTACATTATAAACTAATTCAAACTTTTAATTACTCCGAGTGATGCTCCCTTGCCAATTGTTTATAGTTTTAATGCTTTCACTTATATCTGTCTGGCAACGAAACTGAGTAAAATATAATCAAAAGCTGGTTAGATCTAGTCGAGTTTCGTAAAATCAACAGTTAACGTCCGACACCCTAATTCGGAGTAGGTCGCCAACAAACGTTCAACGCCAGAGGTCGCATAATACAAGGATTAAACAGGGCTTAACACCGTGTTTACGATCTGATACAAGCGTTGCATATTTTCCTTTGTAGTGTACAAAATAAAGCCTATTTAGTCATGTGATGTGATGTACAAAATGTTCTACGTGATCATGATTTACCTATATCGTATAGAAAATACCCCTCGGTAAATCTGAAGTTTTAACTTGCATTTTTATGAGAATAGAAAATACCGCGCATAGTTCTCTTCATAACCCGTGGACGACTTTGAGTTTGTGTTAGGTGTAGTGCTAGCATTAGGCCAATAGTAAAACACGTCTAGTAGTCGTAAGAGATCACTGGCAACAAACACTGTTCGAACAATTTCGACTTCATGCACTGAGGTATTTTAGATGATAAAAAGTTATGCATTTTACGAACGCAGCCCATCCGAGTCGCGTTTTACGAATAACTTGTTTTTCTTCATTTGGATTACTTGTTCCAGGTAAATGAATTTGACTATAACGTCGATAGCAGTGCCGTCAACAACAATATGATGTGATATGGATATTTGACATGATTTCCGTCTTGTCCATAGTCATTTTAAATCCTCTGTTGTGAGGTGCTGTTGAAGTCTCCTATCAAGTTCCTTCAGGAATATATCATCGGCATAAACATAGGTGTGCGATTTATTTGCCATTGATGTTAATGCAATTATGTTAATCCACGTCGGCAGCAATTGCAACTATTTAAGGTGTCACGTGAAGAAGAATGTCATAATTTACCCCAGGATTTTATTCTCAAACGGGCCGGTCATTTCGACTGAAGCAAACAGCCTGACTCTATTACGAGTAAGGAAATTAATTTCCAAACATAAATAAATTCTATTTGCTTCTGCTTGGCGAACCGTAACGCATTTAGAACGGGGAGAATTTCCCCGCTTTCGGCGCGAATCGTTTCGGCAACAATTTAAACGGTGAAATCGTAAATGTTTATTCGGGAGACGAGTTTCTTTAGCTGCAGGGTAAAGGGAATATCGTTATAGGTCCTTAATGGCTAATAAAGTGTCAACGCCCGCTTCTGAGATAACTGTTCACCTGAGCACTGACAGACGGTTAGATACAGCTACGAATAACATTGGGAAATTCACGACTTTTGTCTTTGCCATGGTTACAAATTATTTTGGGATCTTATATTGTGCGGCTGGGAAAAGTGGCTTAAAGATTTGGGTAATTTTTTGTAATGATTCTAATTAAAGACCCGTGCCGTGTGGTGCAATGGTTACAATACCGGATTCTGTCCTCGGTTCGATTAACAGCGAAGCGGAAATTTGAATAATGAGTTTGAACTTCTGTTGTCTGTCTGGGTGTGTTCTTATCTTTGTGTGTTGTCCGTAGCACCCACGACACAGGGAATCCTAGGTCTATGGGTGTGTAGCGTTATTATTATTTTTTTCATTTGTGAATAGCCGACAAACACGCAGATGAATCAATCAAATGGCCAAATGGACGAAGCAATCTAATGGCAGGTGGTCACCGTCGCTCAGTTATCATCAGATGGCCTGTCTGAATCTTCGCCAGCTATTCAGGCCGTAAAATAAATCCTCGAGATATAGACTAGACTATTGTTATTGTTGTTGTTATAGTTGGCTTGTTTTACGCAATTACAGCGTTTATTTACTACACATGTACTCGTAGGTGCATTAGAACATTTTTTAAATCATGACATATCTTTTAATAAAGGGTGAATTTTTTAAGTATGCGTAGATAGCCAAATGCAACACTATGGGGAATAGCGAAAAATGATCAAAGGAGTCTCGGGGCTGATTTTGATGAAAACTAAAACTGCGTCATTAGATTTTTGAAAAATTAATATTCCTGGCCAGGAATCAGACTCGTTGATTTTGAAAAAAAAACGCAACCTGTATTATTACACCATTCGATAGGGTCGCTAACAAGGATCTAATTCTGGGAAGTAATGACATACAAAAAATCAATATTTAGGGCCAGTCGAACCCGTTAATTTTGAAAAAAATGCATCAGTTTTAGTTTTCATCAAAATCGGCCCCGAGACTCCTTTGACCACTTTTCGTTATTCCTCAGTTTCAAAGGCCATCCACGCACACTTCAAAAATTCAATAAAATACAAAAAATATTTGTACGGACGTCCTCTATAGACTTTGAAGCCATCCAACCGATGTGCTCCCATGGATGGATGTGGTTCCATTTGAAAGGCAATAATGCGAAGATGGAGACCACTAAAACAATGTATTAGGCACATTATCGATTTTCAACTTTTCTCGTAGCTACAATATTTTCAGCGTTGTGGAACATGCCGGGTATCCACCAGTAGGCTATAGAACTGTATGTATATATAGTGTAAAGCAATTAGAAATCGTGACGTGTGCGGCATTACACAAGTTTAATTAAATGTATACAATGAAAGCATTATTGCGTTTGCTCCTTTAAATGGAAAATAGTAAACATAAATACTGACGTAACACTTTACATAAGCGAAAATTACTGGGAATTTAGAACTGAATAGTAAATTGTTATTGGTGTAAAATGCCTCGCAGGATCACGAGTTACTGTAAGTTGGTGTGAAGCTAAAATCTATTAAATATTATATATTAAAATACAGCAGTAAGAGATACCTACTTCTCTATTCATAAAATAGAGGAGACCTAATTAAAGGTAACGCCATCGTGGAAAAAGAATTGGCATAATCCAAGTAACGGAAGTTTTTGCGTTTGCTTATCCATATGTAAATCTATAGGTAAATTTTATCTACTTTGGGTAATGGTGGCCATACACGATCAAGTATACTTGTCATTTTGTAGCGGACTTGACGCGGCATCCAGTAAACTTGACGGTGTATGGCCACAGTATAGCTATCTGGCCATATAGCTATCCCATGCACACTGGATGCTGCATCAAGTCAAACTGCAAAATTGACAAGTACTCTTACATGTATGGTCACCATAAGGACGAGTGATGAAATGTCATTCAAGTGATTACTATTGTCAAAATTTTATGATTATTTTCGTGCTTTTGAGGGCTTATTATAATAATAGGTATACCGCTGGCCCCAGTTGTCGTTAGATAGTCGTCAAGTCATATCGGATGCCTTTGGGAATTGTGATTTACATCAATACGTTGCGTAGGTAATTTCAAAACTTAGCACGAAATCAGAAAGTTAGATTGAAATAACTTTGTAACTGTGTCTTGGCTGTTGACATGAATAGCGAATAATTTCTGAAACGTGTTAAACTGGTAGTCATTTGCAGAAATAATGTAACGTTACATTTTGACAAAGTTCTGGTGAAGTCATTCTGAAGAATGTTCTTTTTTGTCCATGTACCTATGTATTAAGGGCGAAAGAGCAAACAGCAACTGCCCATTCGAAAAAACGAGTGATAGACTACGGTTTACCCTAAGGAAGCTTTCACAACGAGACACGACGCGACATGAAGGTGCTTGAAGATGATTAAGGACTAAGGTGTTAGTTATATTTTGATTCCAAGCTTCTATATGAACACATACTGATGTTACAGTCAAAAAGTTTCAAAGGTTTTTGATTTTATTTTACGTTTATCGAGACAAGTTAAAAATACCAGAACAAAAATTCTCTACTGCAGTTTTGTCCGAAGCCAAGTCAATAAGGTCTACATTTTAGGCGCACTGTTCGCTGAGGCTGTCGGTGAAATATACTGCGTTTAAATATATTTTTGAAAAAATATATTTAAATTTTACGTTAATTACAACTAAGTTGATTTTAATGCACTGAATTTTCTTGGAACAACTTATGTAAATTGGATCAAATTTTAGAGTCATCAGTTTCAAAGTAGCAGGATATGGTAAAGCGGCGAGCAAAATTAATTCGAAAAGATCTCATAAAGGCAGAATAAAGTAGGATACATATACATATACATATAACGACAATATTACTCTCCAACGCTTTAGCGAAGTGGGACTGAGTTTGGTTCCAAATGTTATTCGCTAAGTTGTCGAGACTTACGGCATAAAGATGCCAAGTTGTTTCATTTAGAACTTTTGTAGGTGTTTAGTTAAAATGTTTAGATTAAGATACTAAAGAAGGACGGGGAAAGGGTTGACAGCAATCATATTTATACAAATAGGCATATACACTTATACAGCCTATACACTCATAGTTCAATTACTTGTGTTTGTCTTAAGTGATCTAATAAATAATTGATGAAAAATCAATAGTGATAATTGGATTCGAATAATCCGATCTTCAACGAGGAAGTAAAGTTACGCTGACACTGATTTTCATTGAAAATTATCAGTTAGTTTAGCACAATTAGTATTACTCACTCTATTTCCGTTAACCCGTGAGTATAATATAATGTATTCGCGAATAAGTGCAAAGTACAGGAATTCAGTATCTTCTATTTGATATTTTCAATTAATAATTGCTGTTTTTCTTAATCTGTTTAATATAATAAAGGTAAAAAAATGTTGTTTCTTTTTTGAATGCGCTATAACCTCTGGAACTATCGATTTTTTTAAAGTTATTTTTGTGTTTGATGGTCACATTTATGAGGTACACTATAGACTATAATTATATAATATAATAATAGGTTATAATTTCTGCCAAAAGGACATGCTTATGGGGTACGTGCATTAAGAATTAGGACTTAGGTAACCAAAGCGAAGCGAGAGCGAGTACTAGTAAATTACATAACTTAATCAGTTAAATATAATAAAAATCCTCGAAACTTTTCTCTACAAGCGATAAAACTTATAAGACGTATTTTATAACTAACGACCTGCATAGGTTCTAAAAGGCGTCTATCATGAACAAACGTATGAGAACAAAACTCTTTGAATGCCAGTTGGTACAAAACATAAATTACAAAAGAATGTCGTTCGTTTCAGGAAGTGATACGCGGAAATTTGCCGCTTCAAACGTTGCACTGACGTTGTCAAGATTTTCGACGTGGATGTTGCAAAGTTGTTTCATTTTAAACTTTAGTTCACAAAGCGTTTGTAATATGAATGCTAAACGAAGTAGGTACTATTATTTTATATCATTGCGCTTTAGTTTAATTTCTTTTTTAACAGACAAACGAGCAGACCAGTTACAAGATAATAATTATAATAGGTGATCGTCGCCTATGGAAATCAGTAACACCAAAGGCGTCATCGGTGGGTTTACAAATTTTATAATTTTTCTGTTTTTATGTGCATATCCAAGCTTTTGCAACTAAATTCAGTTTTCTAGAACTTCTGGAACCCTAAGTGAAAACACCAAACACTCTTTTACAGGGGTTGGAGGGTGAAGTTAAGGATTTTAATATTTTTCTGTTATTTGTGTGCAAATCCTAGTCAGCATACTAAACAGCTTTTAGTCTGCAGGTTCTCAATTAGGGTAAAAGCATTAAGAATTACCTAGGCTGAAGTTATGAGGGCATAAAAATGTGACGAAACATTTCGAGAAAAAGAAGGTTAGTGGTGTTCGTCTTGGTAGTGGCACGACCGTACCACTAGATTCGTGTATTTAGGGTAAATAAATTATAAAGATTATTAATTACCTCGGACGTCTGATGTTTTCTTCAGGTCGGTATTCCACATTTCGGGGGACATCTTCCGGTAGTTTAGAAGAAGATATCCCCTTTTATTCTAAATTTATTGACAGTAAGTAAGTGCTGATTGCTTTGAACTACTGTCAACCGGCATTAGTGCCAGCAAGTTCATTCTGGGAGTATTGTCATTGTAAATAAGACCACATATGAGCACGTTTATAATTCATTTTTAGTTCAAGACGAACCACTTAAAGGAAGCGATAAAATTGTTCCTAAAACTTTGCAACTTTATACATATTTCACAGTTAAATCATAAGTAGCGATTACAGCACTTTCCAGTACGCGTTAAGCGATTTATTTAATTGTTTATATTATAATTTACAGTAACCTATTTTTAAAGTCATGCGACGGCCGTCTGGATATTTTAATTTACATAAAAGTTTACCAACAAAACAGGTATGCATTGTGTTTCGTCTGCTTTACTTTAAAACAGACCGTATCAGTTGCAGAGCAGTAGACACAAAGCGTCGTGTGGGAGAGGTGAGAGAGTGCTTAAGTAGCAATGATAATTAAACGAAACGACGTTACAGATGTGCAAACTGGTTGAGTCGAGCTCCTTTATCGCGAATTTCGCATATTTCGTAGCAATATTCGTTTAGTGAATGAGTTTCTCAAATTAAGAAGTAATATTCACCGCGTTTGTCTTTGAGTAAGTAACTTCATTGAGTTTAGGAGACGAAAACAAGGTTTGAAAGTACAGCAAACATAATGTTTGTCGACGCAATTCCCGATGATTTGTATAATTGGTTTCTCGCTCGAGTAAACAAAATACGTCTTACCGCATTGCCGTGACATCAAATATTATTTCCAACCGTTTCACTTGTGCTGTATTTGTGAGAATTGCGTAACTTTAGGTCAGATGGAGCTACATTCAGTTCAGTAATTTATTTATTTAATATTTTATACACACATGGATGGCTATGTTACACAAAATAATATCGAGTAATGAGGTATAAAGTTTACTTAGTTTCACCCTTGAGAAGTGCAACGTGCCATGCAGCTATTTATGGTGTGTTTTACGACATTAATAAGGAAATTATATGATTATCAATAATTATATATTTATGGTGTATATGGTGTATATTGTATAATTACTTATAATTAATTAACATTTTTATTCTTTATATATTCATTTATTTAAATATTACTAAATTATATATTGTAAGTGTAATTTATTTATATTTTTTAACGGGTTTATAAAGCAATAACATGTACACCTAAGCCGATATCTCAGTTGTTAATTAATGTCACGTAAGTAAGTATACATATAAATTATTATATTATTATAAACATTACTACACTACTTGGCAGGTTATATATAACAGTTAAAAGTTATTTTGTTCATAATGGCTCGAGAGAGTTTACGTATATTTTAAAAGCTGACAAAAGAAAAATGCTGGGCGCGGAATTTTATCCCGACGAGGTGAATTTGTTTTTTGTGGACCGTCGCAAACAACGGAGACACTGACGTTTTAGTACTAAGCTGCGTTGAATTTCAGAGATGAAAATATATCGAAATGATGCGTTACATTGAGAGAATTCTAACCAAATATTATTTTTATAATATTTATTTACAATTTAAATACCCTTATAACTAAGTGGTACAAAAGGTAGATTTAATGCTACATATAAGCATTCTCTGCCATTCGACCTTTGGTTTAAACATAGAACAGTGAAGACGGTACAAGAATGTAGAAGTAGAAATGGAAAATACGTACGTAAAATACGATAAAATATATGATAGTGATCATAATGAAATGTAATACACATATAATATTATATAGTTATACAAATAGTTATCTATAGGTAGGTAACTCGTGAATGTACATAAATATGTATTATAACCATAATTTAGTCGTCGTTGGAAACGAAAACTGTAATGAACAATGAAGTTGTCTCACATTTTCGGTTTATTACCTTTTCGTAACGTACATGGACGTCTTTAGGAGTACTAACTTAGTAAGACACCTACATTGTAATCTAACTGGAGCATCGAACACACGCTATATACCTATTACCTACCTACATCTTCTTGAATTACAGCAGATAGGTATATTAGTTAGTCACTTGTTATTTTTCAAAAAATAGTTATATACTTACATACGACATCTAGTTTTAGCGAGTCTTCTATACTTTGTCCAGGTAAAGCTGTATTGTCTGCGGTACATTTCAACTGGATGCCGTCATCTTCGGGCAAGGGCATGAACTGCAAGCTACTGCTCACCCAGGTCTCGTTCATTGCTTCTAGGATCTGGAAAATATGTCTACTAAAATTTTGCACTTTCATAGTATCAGAAAATCAATAGAATAAATGATTCTTGGTTAGGTGATAGGTTCAGTAGCCCACTCTCAATGGTACAATTTCAGTTCATTCTTCATACAATTAAAAGTGCATTAATACAGGTTATATTTAGCGAAAAGAACTTTTTTCCAAGCGATTGTCATAATTAAATGCTCAGAATAAACAAACAAATAAAAAAGTATCAAAAACAAAAAAAAAACAATGTTCAATTCACCTTTCCTCGTTTGAATTTCCTATTATCCTTAAACCAAGTGAGCTGAGCGGGTGGCCGGCTCCCCTCCGAAACGCATGTCAAAGTGACGTATCTCTCCGATGATAACGTCACTGGCTTGTTCAAAATCTCCACACGGGTCGGCTTTACTGTAAAGAAAAACATTTTTCGTAACCATTTCAAATAGAATGTCGTATTTTGTAGTTTTTTTTAACTAGTACACTCAAAAATTTGTACGTTTTCATGGGCCGTAGTCGATTTTCTGGATGGCGAGAACTCTTTGTAGCTATCGTGCTGTAGAAATATCTATCTTTTATTATAGATGGCTTTGATATTCTACGTATAGTACGACAAATAGAAATGTACCTGGGGTGTAGGTAAATATCGGTATTTATTTGGAGTGTTTGAGCATTTAATAGTATTTAATCGAGTATTTAAATAAATACTAACACATTATCACTACAGCGTTATTATGGATGAACATGGGCATACTAAAAGAGGTATTAACACATGAAGACTCGAGAATGAATATCTATAATTTAAATTTCTACTTCAGTCAGAATTAACAACATAAACCTTTGTTTGGCAATCAGAATGACTTCCAAATTAACAGATGTAGAACTAAGATCTTTAATCTGAGATGTAGAATGACTAGGTTTTCTCACGATATATTCTAACTTATCTATATAATCTTATTATAATAGTAAATAAGTGCAGCCTCCATCATTTGATTGTTCGGTAGGGTCTATGAGAAGGGCAGGTTGGCGTAAAGCCAAATATAGATATATAAAGGTAAGATAAATAAGATAGATAAAGTAATTCTCTTATCTCCCCAACTAGTTTACCGTTGTCTTCAGAATAACACACTTTTACCCAAATAAAGTATATTTTTACAGAATGTAATACTTTATTAATTTCAAGTTTACGAAATCCAAATAAAACAAGAATAAGCTCTCGCCATTGCCAAACCGTACTCAATATTGTAAACACGAATAAACGATGTTATTACATTTTTTCTGCTAAAGAAAACCCTTTCGACATTTTAATTTTTTCTCTTTGTACGAAATTAACGAAGAAAGTGTCGACTGAATGGTGTATTTCACTTTGTTTTATTTGCAAATGATGTTATTGCTTCAAGCATTGTATTATATTATAAAGTTATTTGTACAAGAGGTAAATTATATTGAGTCCACAGACTTAAAAAAGAACCAGACAGATTTTCAGCAACAAATTCAGTGAAGCAACCTTAGTAATACCAACTCCTCTATTCGTACAAGTATCACACGCACACATGAACACCACGGTGTTATTAATCGGCCGCCATTAATTACCGCGTTGGACCAATCTAAAAATACGCACACATGGTAAGCGAGCGCCGTCACTCTCGATAAGAGAAGGTAACGTCTGGTTCTTTTTTAAAGTCTGTGATTGAGTCCTTATAGTTATTTTCATCTAAATTAATCCTGACAATAGTAGTGATCGGATTGATTCTTTACTGTATAAAAATTAATTGAAGCCCCCAGCCGGAACACGAAGTCGTTTTATCGGTTGACTCAAGGTAGGTAGCCAGGCAGACTTCTCGGAAAGATACTTAATAATACCAGTAGTAATAGTAATAAATTAATAATGATATTGATAATATTATCCTTATGTGAGGCCTTAAGGTCGTAGCTGACTTATACGACACCGCTCCCATCCAACCAAAGTATGAGAATTCAAATATAAACTTAAAATCGTGCTCTGTAGGTGCACTTTACAGTAACAACAAAAATTAGCAGCCCGCGCGCGGGAAGCAAGCTAACCGCAACCTTGCCACTCAATAGTTGTACCTACAGAGCACGATTTTAAGTTTATATTTGAATTCTCATACTTTGGTTGGGTGGGAGCGGTGTCGTATAAGTCAGCTACGACCTTTACCCCCAAAAAGGACGGCTTATATCGCCTTTTATGATACCCTAGTATGCCTGCATAGCATTGGGGTCAGTAGGTCTAAGATGGCTAAAATTCTATAATCTAATGGAATTTATTACCTACTAGTGGATACCCAGCGTGTTCTACTACGCTAAAAAAATTTCTTATGACAATGATAGTCATCAGTATTGACAGTTTGTTTATAAATGCGCCATCTTCAGGTATTATCTTCAAATTGTTGTATGGGAAAAGTAGAAAATCAACTTTATCAATGGACCGAATGTGTCTTATTAATTGTTTTAGTGGTCTAAAGCCACCTTGGGATTATTGCCTTTCAAATGAAACCATTTTGAGGCATATCAGTTGGATGGTTTCAGTCTGTAAAGGACATCCGTACAAAAAAAAATGTGTTTTACATAATATATAGAAGACTAGCAACCGCTCTCGCTTTGCTTCGATTTTCATATAAAACCCCCAATTTTTTTTAAATAAAATATAGCCTATGTTACTTAGAAATGATGTAGTTTTCTACTGGTGAAAGAATTTTTGAAATTGGTTCAGTAGTTTTTGAGTTTATCCACTACAAACAAAAAAAAAATAAAAAACTTTCCTGTTTATAACATTAGTATAGACTATAGACAAAGTAAAAGGAATTATCTTACTTACAATTCATTTCTAATCTGACAGTCTTTTCTTGCGGGCTGACGAGGTTAGTATTGGATGCTCGGCATTTGAAGGTAGTGTTGAGATGACTTCTTCTTACATGCGGTAGTTCTAGCCGATTGACTACCACGTGTGTGTCTGTTTTCTCCCCTATGTACTGAGGTGCAGGAGTACCATCGATGAGCCAAATAACAGTTGGCGCTGGACGACCTGTTGACAAAAGACAAACCTTCGTCATAAAAACAAGCAAAGGTATAGAAGACTTATATTGTTTAGTTTCCTTCATTCTTATGAAAAACGATAGAGATAAAACTTATAATAATAGTCCAATAGCTAGTATAAGTTTATTAAACGTTTATGAATAAGGCCGAAAAAATAAAATGTGTATCTTTAAAGCTCATAAGCCCGATGGCTTGTTTCGATCCAAAGTGATATATGGAATGAACCAACGGTGAGCGTGGTCGGTAGTTATGCGGACCGCTAGTGGCGAAAAATTCTAGAGATAAACGCTCAAGATCTAGATTCTATAATTTTTTTTTTATAAAAATATATATATATTTTTAATTGTCTTTGTGTATTTACGCCTACCTCGCAGTTCTCTCCGTCACACTGGGTTGGCTGGTAGAGAATGCCAATAGGAATTAAGTCCGCCCTTTGTCAAACCTATTTTAAGTTTAATGCACTATAGAATAAATAAATAAATAAAAAATTCTAGATCAAAATTTCATCAAAATCAATTTAGTAGTTTTTGCGTTAAGGAGTAGCAAATCTATACTTATATTATGAGGCTGAAGAGTATGTTTGCTTGGTTGAATGCGCTAATCTTAGGAACTATTGCAATTGGTTCGAATTGAAAAAATATTTTTGTGTTTGATAGTCCATATATTGAGGAAGGGGCTATGTAACATTACATATTTTAGTAGTTATTTTTTTTCCACAAATTAACGCGGGTGAAACCTTGAGGCACAGCTAGCATCCATATATCCTCACAAACTTAATCTACTAATACGAGTATTATAAATAAATAGAATAGATTAAATACTAGGCTGTTTAGAGTACGATTTTTTTATGGAAATAGCCGGCAAATGAGCTAACGATCCACCTGATGGTAAGTGGCTATCGTCGCTCACGGAAATCAGCGACACCAAAGGCATCACTGATGCAATTCCGGCCAAGAAAGAAAGAAGAAAGAGAAAGAAATAATTATGTCTCGAGCCTGACTCATGCTCAAGGATGGCAGCTATCCAAGCGAACCACATGGAGAAATAATAATATTAATAATGGTATTAATTAGCAATTAAAATCAATATTACCAATATAATTTCTCCGAGGGGTCCTACCACCAGCGGGCCTGATTTAGTCACCTCTTATGACACCCATCTGGCGTGGGATTGGGGTTAGTTTTCTAAGCTGCCCCAATACGGCAAAAATAATTATAGTAAAAGTTTAACAATAAATGTGTGCATGTTATACATTACATATTATTTTGGATTACATTTACAGATTGGACGCGGCTACAACAGTTATATCACTAACGATTGACATACAAACCAGTTTCAGCGGTTGCTGACCTACTCAGGGCGTACGAGTATGAATTTGATGCGGTATCGGCTTCCGGCCAAAACCACCGTGTCCGGGATAGTTTACATCCGCTTAGAGATCATTGATTGAACTTCGGGAACAAATTCTAACCGCAGTTCGTGTTAGAAATTTCAACAGGAGAGGGATTATTGTAATATATCCCGTTGTTATAGTTCCATTCAAGGTTTATAGAACTAATCACTTACAGTAAAATGAGGCGTCAAACAAGATTAAAACAAAGTAGAAAGTGGGTAATTGTCTGTGGTTTAATTTGTTATTTAATGTTATTTAAAACACGAATATGATATTTGTAAATTGTAATGCATTATAATGAAATGTAATACGTAGACTGATCACAAATTATTTAAAGTTACTTGACCTATGAATATTTTGGCAGGGAAGTATAAGTAGTAGATAAAGGTACTACGAGTAAATACGGATTTCAACCCCTAAGACGATAAAAAATCAACCCCTTAGGGGGTACAATAAATTTTAATGAAAGTGTGTTTTACAGTTAAAAGTAGTTACATCCGCTCAGGCACCAAATACATAAACAAAACTGCATACGTACGTAGTTTTTAAGATTCCGACATTTTTAAGATTCCGAAGTAAAAACGGAATCCTTATAGTTTCGTTATGTCCGCCCGTCTGTCCGGCTGTCCGTCTGTCCGTATTTCTGTCTGTCTGTCTGTCCGTCTGTCCATCTGTCCGAACCAAAGTACCGATACTCTTAGCGCTAGAAAGCTATAATTTGGCATGGGTATTCATATTTATTAAAACTTCAGAATCATAGAATAAAATATTGAAAAACATTTTTTTCAGCTTCCTCTACAGGTAACATGAGGATGAATTTTTTATTCGTCGCATACCCTATAGTGTGGGGTATCGTTTAAAAGATCTTCCAAAAATATTATGGCTCTTCTAAGATCAATTTTGTAATTAGGCTTTCGTTTGCGAAATATTTGGCTTTAAAGTGCTAATTTATTTAGAGCCAACTGTCCTCCCCCTGCTGGCTAAACGGTTGGAGTTGAATAAGTGATAAATCTCAAAAATAAGTTATATGATGAATTTGCAAAGAAAACTATCACGGCTATGTTAAAATAAGTAGTTAATAAGTAATCTATACTAATATTATAAAGAGGAAAGCTTTGTATTTTTGTATTTTTGTATGTTTGCAACGAATAAACTCAAAAACTACTGAACCGATTTTAAAAATTCTTTCACCGTTAGGATGCTACATTATTCCTGAGTAACATAGGCTATATTTATTTTTAGAAAAAATTGGGGATCCTTGCTTAAACTTTAGTAACGTGAACCAAGGTGTAAAAAAATTGCTTAAAAATTTCTTTTATCGCATACGCTGCGGAAACTATTTATGATAGAACAAAAAAATGTTCTACAATATTAGAGAACATATTAATATCTACAAAAAACGTCGCGATACTATATGTCCAACTATTGTAGTTATGTCACTATAACCACTTTTTACATTTTAAAAGTCAATAAAAAAGCTGACCAACATCAGACCATGATAACCATACCTTCGTATTAATCCTTATCCAAATAAATTATTTCACATTCAAAACTGTTTCAATACCTATTGATAACTTTTTGAATTACTCAAATCGGACATTCCATTCAGAAGATATTGTAAAATCGTCCCCAGGGATAAAAATAGCGATTGGAAGTCACTTAAATACAAACCAACTTCGTCAGTTTTAGAGTTATAAACATGAACATTTTTATGTAAATTCATAGTTATAAACAAAAGTTAATTTTAACACACTTTTTTGGATTACCATCCGCTAAATGGTAAATTAAGGGGATGCAAGTTAGTATGGCAACTTCGTCAGTTTTGAAGTAAGAAGGGTGAAAATTTGTACTTATATGTATAAGCTTATAGTTAAACACAAAAAATAAGTGTATCACGGTTTTTTCAAAATTCATCCCCTAAGGTGTACTTCGTCATTATTACACGCTTTATATTAGCTTCACCTGTTTGTTTGTAACTTCTCTTTGGACTTGATTTTGACCCACTTCAAACGGTCAGATTTATTTCAAACTTCGTAGACTTATCGAGGACCGATGACGATTAAATATTTAAAGAAAAAAAGAAAGAAAGAAAGAAAAACCAAATTACACGCTTTAATTAGCTTTAAACAGACAGATTTCTTTCAAACTTCGTAGACTTATCGAGGACCGATGACAATTCAATATTTAAAGAAAAAAATAAAGAAAGAAAAACCTAATTACACGTTTTAATTAGCTTTAAATGGTCAGATTTCTTTCAAACTTCGTAGACTTATCGAGGACCGATGACGATTCAATATTTAAAGAAAAAAAAGAAAGAAAGAAAGAAAAACCTAATTACACGCTTTAATTAGCTTTAAAGAGCCAGATTTCTTTCCAACTTCGTAAACTTATCGAGGACCGATGACAATTCAATATTTAAAGAAAAAAGAAAGAAAGAAAGACAGAAAAACCTAATTACACGCTTTAATTAGCTTTAAACGGTCAGATTTCTTTCAAACTTCGTAGACTTATCGAGCACCGATGACAATTCAATATTTAAAGAAAAAAAAGAAATAAAGAAAAACCTAATTACATGCTTTAATTAGCTTTAAACGGTCAGATTTCTTTCAAACTTCGTAGACTTATCGAGGACCGATGACGATTAAATATTTAAAGAAAAAAAGAAAGAAAGAAAGAAAAACCAAATTACACGCTTTAATTAGCTTTAAACAGCCAGATTTCTTTCAAACTTCGTAGACTTATCGAGGACCGATGACAATTCAATATTTAAAGAAAAAAATAAAGAAAGAAAAACCTAATTACACGTTTTAATTAGCTTTAAATGGTCAGATTTCTTTCAAACTTCGTAGACTTATCGAGGACCGATGACGATTCAATATTTAAAGAAAAAAAAGAAAGAAAGAAAGAAAAACCTAATTACACGCTTTAATTAGCTTTAAAGAGCCAGATTTCCAACTTCGTAAACTTATCGAGGACCGATGACAATTCAATATTTAAAGAAAAAAGAAAGAAAGAAAGACAGAAAAACCTAATTACACGCTTTAATTAGCTTTAAACGGTCAGATTTCTTTCAAACTTCGTAGACTTATCGAGCACCGATGACAATTCAATATTTAAAGAAAAAAAAGAAATAAAGAAAAACCTAATTACATGCTTTAATTAGCTTTAAACGGTCAGATTTCTTTCAAACTTCGTAGACTTATCGAGGACCGATGACAATTCAATATTTAAAGAAAAAAAAGAAAGAAAGAAAGGAAGAAAGAAAAACCTACACGTAGTACGCGAGTGAGAAGTTATACTTCTTTGGCATCATTAAATAAATATTTAACACTAGCTGTCTTGGCGAACTTCTTATCGCCTAATAATCAGTGATTCATGTACTTTGTTGTAACTTTTAACTTTTATAGTTTTGGTAGATTAAAATCAGATCAGAGACCATTAAATTCCCTCTCTCTCTCCGTCCCGCTCCCTCTCCCCCTCCCTCTCACCCTCCCCCTACCCTTCCCCCTCCCGCTCCCGCTCACTCTCCCTCTTTCTCTCCCCTCCCCATCCCCCTCCAGCTCCCCCACCCCTCCCCTCCTACTTTTACCTGATATAGTTTTGGTAGGTTTAACAAATCAGAGAATATTAAATACCCTCTCCCTCTCCATTCCGCTCCCCTCATTATCCCCCTTATTTGCTATTTTTTAGTTTGGTTTTCTATAAAAGCGTGTTTTTTAGTTTTTTTTAACTATTATTTATTTTTGATCTCAGAAATGTGAAAATTAATATGTAAGCTTATAGTTAAAAACAAAAATGAATTGTTATAGTTGTAACACGGGGATGAGAGGGGAGCAGGAGCGAGAGAGGGAGAGGGAGCAGGAGCGGGAGAGGGAGCAGGAGCGGGAGAGGGAGAGGGAGCGGGAGAGGAGAGGGAGGAGATATGCACACAAAAACTATAGCGGCTAAGAACGGATGAACCGATTTTAATGATCTCTGATTTGTTACATTCTAAGGCGATACGAAGTACGCCGGGTCAGCTAGTAGTCGATAAACTTATTAAATACTTTGGAACCCTACATTGCACGTGGCCTGACTGACGTTCCCCGTTTATTTATTTTTTATTTAGATGTATGTCATATCAAAAGGTCTAAAAGTGTCCTTTACAATTATTTAAGTTGGTACTTGTTTAACTAGAGTATTGTACCGTTACCCTCTCGACGGTGTCAAAATGAGAATAAGTTAGTAGGTCTTGGTTAGAGGCCTCTGAATTACATTACTGTGGCGTACTGTGACTCCTCGCTATTGATCATTCTACATCATTTATACTGAAGTTAGTTTTGTACCGGTCAGTAATACGGCCACTACGGTCAGTGTTCTTTAGAACTTTGGTAATTTAGTTTGTGCCTTATGCCTACTGGGATAATGTGCAATATAATTACTCAAACAAATTAATCGTACCTCAAGAGTTCTTTACTTGTAAGGTGAGTGTTTTTTTTAATAATTTAGGATATTTTTTGTGTAAAATGCTGGCAATTAAGCAGACGAGGAATCTGGTAGTGTGTACGTATTTAAACGTGGCACAGATTTGTTGTTGAAATTATTAAAAATTAAAGACACGGTTTTATAGTGACAATGTAGGATACTAAAGAAAAAGAAGTTTCCTAACCTGGAGACAAAGGTCAGGTCATGATTATTACAAAATTTAATGTTCAATTTCAACTCCTTAGGATTAGAGGAAATAGGTCTAATTAGTCTTGCAAGAATACAAACCACAGAAACAGAGTAAGCTAAATTTAGCTAAAGCAAAGCAAAGCAACAACCCATAATTGTCCCACTGCTGGGCTCGGGGTCTCCGCTCACAATGTGAGGGGTATAGCCATAGTCTACCACGCTGGCCAAGTGCGGATTGGTAGACTTCACACACCTTTGAGAACTTTTTTTTATGGAGAACTCTCAGATGAGCAGGTTTCCTCACGATGTTTTCCTTCACCGAAGCAAGTGATAATTAACTTGTAATACGCACATAATAATTGAAAATTAGAGGTACGTGCCAGGATTTGAACTCGTGCTCCCACGTTCGGGAGACCAACGTTCTAACCGCTAGGATATCACTGCTGTTTTTGCTCCTAAATTTAGGGCTTAAAATATTTCACGGTCATTTTTAGAAGGAGGGACAGAGAAAAAAATAATAACTAGCGTTTTTATTACCTTGTTTTTGTTTATTATAAAAACAGTATTTTCTTTCTGAGGTTATCGGACTAAAATGACTTATATACAATTCCTGAAAAGATCCTTCAAAAGAAAATAGGTTGAGAATAATCTCTTCAAGTTTATATATCAATTTACTTTCGCTTATTTATTTTCTACTTTCATTTAGCCTTAATAGACGTAAATAATGAGGCCTCGTAACTTTAATGTTGATGTATTGTGAGCCATTAGTTCTCGCGACGTCTGACGGCAAACGAGATAAATACTAAATCGAGTCGTGACGAGGTACTAATTAAATTTTAATATCTTCTCTTACAATACCTCTTTATTGAGGTTATGAGGTTCAGACTATTACTAAAACAGCTGAAACTCTTGATTATATTAAACGAAACTATCAGCGTTTGTCTTTATATTGTACGAGCTAAGCTTTGGTAATGTTACTGTAGTTTACCAGTCCAAGTTAAGTCTTACAATTTTCCGCCATTGACCTCGAAAATTGTCGGCACTGCGAATAAACTACCTACCATTTTTGCCAACGTTGCGAGGTCTTTGTAATTTTGTATACAGACTACAGTATTTCCCCAATTGATTCCAATGCGGTTTCTATAGATACATTTTAACGAGAAGAATATATTACGTACTGAAAATTATCCAATAAAACAATATAACAAGTAGGATCGACTGTATAATTGATAATATCATGCAATAGCACAGAATACACAATTACTAGTTATTGTGCCTAAAGGTAGTAATAGTTTAAACGCTAATGTCAAACTAATTGAGTTAGAAGCATGAAGCAACGGTATTTGCCCATTACGGTTATCAAGAAAATGATCTAGCAAATTCGAACGCGGGTTGACAATCCCTAATCCTCGAGGCTATGCATAATTCTGACTCGAAACACTAAGCGCTTTCGAGATTAGCGGTCGTTTGTACAAGGAGCAGCTACTTGTTATATTGTTCTCATAATACAAGTGTGGGTGCTAATGGGATTGCAAGATTATCTGGCAAGACGGAACTGCACTTAGGCTTATTGCTTATTATTATAGGGTACCAGCTGTTGCCCAAAGCTCTGGTCGTCATAATTTATAGCCTGTGCCGAATACATTGTCATTTTAATGTTACGGTGTACGGTAATACAAAATAATTCTTGACAAAAAATAACTGACTTCAAAATTAGGGATAAATCAAAAAGTAATAGTCAGATCTCAGTCAAAATTTAGTGCCAAGTTACCAGCTTTCGATTAAAAAAAGAATCATCAAAATCGGTTTACCTAATCGAAAGTTTTGAGGTAACATAAAAAACACAGTTGAATTGAGAACCTCCTCCTTTTTTGAAGTCGGTTAAAAATATGATTGGTGTGATTGCAAGAATTTTAAGGTCACCTTGAATAGTTCAAAAGTCAATTAAAAGTGAGTACTGTAAGGTATGTGGTAGAGCTAACATGAATGTAAAATCCATAAATGTATTATATTTTTGGCATTAATGAAAATGTGAAGTAGAAATTGGCAGGTAGTTTATGAGCAGAAAACATCGGCATCAGAATTATTGAAAATTCATCGTCGATAGATCCCACTATCACACATCCACCACATCTAATGCTGATATGATTGAGTGTGAGTTTCCTTCGCAGAAGAAAGTGAGAATAAATTTCTACAAAGCTCATACCTAAAATTTTCAATCACCGTATATTATCAAAAGATAAGCAGTACAGCTTAGAATCTCTACACACAAACCACAAACCTGTTCCTGAGAGGCGACTCAAGTCATGTATTATTCTAGTGGTACAAATTTAACGAACACTGTAATGGACTTGTACGATAATCTAGAAACTAAGGTACACGGTGCACTTGGCCTTAATTGCTGTTGCGTGTAATGTGAGATCAATTGTTAATTTGATAGGGTTTACCTAATGTTGATGTAGCTTACCTACAATTGAAATCAAAGTTGTTGGATTGTTAATATTTAATCCCTTGACCTACTTATGAAACAGAATTACTGATTGATTTCTGTACATTAAAGATGATAATAGGTTTTGGCAATAACGATGGTGGTAAAATTTATTTATCGACAACAGGCATTTTTTATGGCGCATTGGTTACCATGCCAGATCGCCGCGCCAATCGGCCTAGAACAAGTATGATTCCCCGCGAGGCGGATTTCAATGTCTGTTCTCGGTCTGGGTGTGAGTGGTCTTGTCTTTGTGTGATGTCCATGGTACCCACGACACAGGGAATTCTAGTGTGGGGAATATGAGTGTGAAGCGTTAAATATGTTGTAAATTGCATATCCAATTATTCACAGGTTCATTCACTTCCAGATTCCATTGGTTATTCACAGGATTATCTCAAACCTATTTCTGCGATTGTCTCAAGCCATTGTGTTCCAGTCGGAAGGGAGTTGGTTGTCGGTTACACTCACAGACATGTGTTACACTTTTACAAAAGGCGTCCATCTCTCCTCAGGGGTAGCAATTTATCGGTGACCAACTTTAAGTGGGATAATATATACAATTGCTAGCTTGAAGGTAATAATTTTCTAACAGGACTAACCTACACCTTAGGACTGCTGGGCTAACAATCTTAATATCCACAGTCCCCTTACTAAGGAATAATAAATAACTGATATTTTTATTAACACCTAATATTACCAGGACCTACTCATTGACAGTTCCTTAAACAGACACCGTATCGGAAAAAAGGTAAATAAAAGCAGTTATTTGAAATATTCTTTTGACGTACTTATAATAAAAGCACAGAAACGTACCTATTAAATAATTAAGAGAAAATTTCATAAAAAATGTGAATTTACCTTTTCCTTCCCAAATTCAATAAATTCGCCGTACGAAAGCCACGAATAAAACATCTACATCAACGCTCGACAACACATACTTTTTCAAATATTTCGTCCTATTTTAAATCCTTAATAACTTTGGCCTAGATAAGGCTCGAGAGCTCACATTTTCAGAATATAATGAAGTGAGACTTATCGAATATATTAAGTTTTATTACATTAGAAATAAAGACGATATCAAGAAAGCATAGCCCTCTAGAGAGATGAGAAATTAAACCATTTACTTTGATATATTGCTCTTAAACTTGCCGATAAGTCACAGTGAGAGATCGGCTCCAAATGGCACCCGGTGTAAAGTTATCCATCGCCTCAAGACACTAAACGAGGCCCTCCCCAAACCCAGACATAAAATTACACGCTCAAGTTAGCTTGCGTCTAAATGTTTTGCGAATTCCAGCCATCTGCGGTTCGTCAGATCGGTATCGAAACATATCTGGGTATTAAATTGCAAGTGGTGAATTACTTATTAAAATTATGCTCTTGTACATTTTATTTTTTATGGAAATAGCTGGCAAACGAGCTGACAATCCACCTAATGGTAAGTAGTTGTCATCGCCCATGAATTTCAGCAACACCAAAGGCATCACTGATGCGTTGCCGGCCAAGAAAGAAAGAAAAAAAGAAAGAAAGAACTGGCTCTCAAGCCCCCAGAGTCGTTTGGCGGCTGACTCATGCTCAAGGGTGGTAGCTATCCAGGCGAACCCCATGGAGAAATGATAATAGTAAGAATTATTGCATTTTTTCACTCACGTCCCGATCCAATCTTTTAATTAGTGGCAGGTAACTGAATAGTTCACTTGTCAAAATACGTGCCACTTGCTTAGATAGGCGCCTGACCTTTTAAGCCTAACCTTTTACCCATTTGACTACTCATAACTTTGGATCTTTGGACACTGTTGGTATTTCTTTTAACAGTAAAAATTTTAGGCTGACGCAATAGTTACCATGCCGGATCATTGCGTCAAGGATTTGATACCTAGCGAGGCGGAAATTTGAATGATGAGTTTGAATTTCTGCTCTCGGTCTGGGTATAAATGTCCTTGTTTTTATGTGTTGTCCATGGTACCCACGACACAGGGAAATACTAGTAATGTAATCGTCACTTACCTCCTCTTACTTCACAGACGAGGACCAGCTCGCTACCTTCCTCCAACGGGCCCACGACACCTGACACGTCACGACCCGACTTGTCGTACAGCATTAGCTGATGTGGTGGAACTACGACAAAGAGATTTATTATTATTAGATTTTTAATAGGTATTTTCTATAATTAATTTGATGACACCATCATTAAAAAAATTATAATTATATCAATATGTAACACCATAAGTAAAATACATTTCTAATCGTAAGTAATATTATAATTGAATAATATTATGTAACGTATAGTTTTAAAACATAAAGTCAATATACTGGTAAAATCCTAACTTTATGATATTTTGCGACACGATGATGTCTTTAATTAACTATCTTTAATTAAAAAAAGTAACGAATAAACTTTGAGAGAATTACGCTGAAAGTGCATTCGGCATCGTCTCACATTTGAGGGTTATTTAATATTATATCTGCATAATATGAGGTCAAAATTATCTCAAATTTTATTGTTTAAAAAGGAAGTAAATATCAGCCTGCTATTATAGTGATAACATTTCAAAGTTCAGAACAAGCTAGACAAAAACGCCATCTTTGTACTTTATATAGGACATCTTATCAATTTGCAGTGAAGCTACCATTATGGGTTACGGACTACGGTTCCCAGTGTGTAGTTTGGAGCTACGCTAATAGGCGATGGTTATCTCTTCTTACAACGTGTACATGAAAGCATATGTGAATGGCTACGCAGACATAGGTACGTTGCGTAGCTATGTCTGTAGTCAGCGCTCTTAACCCTTGTAACGTTGCACGTACATAGTTATTTAATTATATAACGTCGTTTGCACTTCTCTACGTGATCAACCTATTCGTAAAACAATAGGAATGTTCTTGAACAGCGCGGCGGCCACCGTTTTAGTCCAGAGTCTACGACAGCGCCTCATCAGCTACGCACCTCTGCGCATACGTAGCACGCACAAATATAAATTGATAAAGTAGTTTCACGATTCCTTAGTATATTCTTGGGGAACGTACACTCCCTCATAGTGTCGTCTCGCGCCACCCCAAGCTTCTATATTTTGGACTACCTACAGCACTTCAAATCACATTTATATAACTTTGCGTATTTAAAATTAATATCGTAGGTAATTATAATAGGTGCGTCTACGTTTTAACTACCGACCGCCCCGATAGGGTAAGAGTTAGACGAGCGTAGTTCAATTTAATTTTGCATTTAAATGTGTATTACTGTTATTGGTTTAAAGGATGATGGCGAATTATTAGGCGTGATGAATGGTAGCAACTAGAAATGTCACTAAAATTAAACATATTTAATAATTTTTCTACGTTTTATCAATACATCAAAATAACAATTTCAATGGGGGAAAAAATTATTTGTAAAAAAAACTCTATTTGACTAAAACCACAATTTATCGACATTCAAATTAAATATTGCCATATAAAATATATTTCTTTTCTTAAGTAAGTCATCTATTTTATCTATACTAATATATAAAGAGGAAAGATTTGATTGTTTGCATTGAATAGGCTCCGAAACTACCGAACCGATTTGAAAAATTCTTTCACTGTTGGGAAGCTATACTATCCCCGGGTGACATAGGCTATATTATATTTATTTATTTTACTATTTTTCCCGAAGCAAAGTGAGGGCGATTTCCTAGTACTCTTATAATGTAATTGCGGCCAAATTAAAAATATTTAAAATAAGTAGGGTAAAAAAATTCTTGTTCTGTATCCAATTTAATTTTTTTATTTCAATTATCATTAATATATATATATATTGAATTAGTTTTTTTACTACAGTAACAGTTACAAAAATGATATGGAAATATAAGGTAAATGCTATCAACTGTCAAGTAAAGACGGTTGCTTTTGGATTATTGAGTTGTTGGGATAATGGACTTTAATATTTCCTTCCCGTTACGATACATAGTTACTGCTATTCTCTTTCTGGACACTGAACTTGCTTTGATATTTGGATTTGGTTTACTTGAAAGTTGAAACAACAATGTTACCCCGTGGTAGCCCCGCGCCTATTATATGTGTTATATGCATTGAAGTACTATTACTAGCGTAGTTATATGCAACATAATTATATGCTTTACCTAATAATAATTATCTGCGACGATACGCTGTTTTGGACCTCGACACAAGAGTACAACCTCTCTAATCTGCAACTGGATACATCCACAAATAGTAAGTGACAAAATAATAACTGATCTTTTATTTTTGAATTTTATAAATGTAATTTACACTATGTACAAGCCTACCATGATCATATTGTTAGATGTTAGAGCTACAAGTTTGCTACAACACCTGCTTGATGTGTATAACTTTCGATTTATTACCAGTTGCAAACAGTGTGCATGACTTCAAAGCTTAAAATATCAATATCCAACCTCAATCAAAATGCTTTATTTATATTTTATTTTTTCTTATTTCTAGATTTCTGAAGATCACTACATTTGTGAAGCATGCAGAGAACTTGTTATACGTCAACGTGCACATGTAATGACATTGGTTTGGTATCTAAGATGGGCCAGCATGAACAAAATATACAAGAACCGGCAGAATTTTTAGATAATATCATGATAAGAGAAGATTATGAAGATTAAATTAATATAAAAGAACCTTGTCTTATTTGTACCTAACCATTGATTTCTTGTGATTACTTTCATGAGATTTCCTAACAGTATTAAAATAAGAGATACAATACAGAATAATACAAAAATGAGCAGATGCGCCACCTGATGGGAAACCAAAGGCATCACCGATGCTTTGCCGAACAAAACCATTATGTATCAGTACAGACGGAATTAGACTGGGTACAGTGGTTTTTGGTAGGGTGCATCACAAGTAGGGGACGATAACTTGGGCTCAAAGATACATGTCTACCTAAAAATATAGATAGGAAGTTAAGGAAAAATGATAATTTGTAATAATAGGTAATTTAATGACGATTGCACTATTTTATTTTCGACTGGTCTTCTGAGCTGATGTGCGTCCTCTATGGTTTAGTGGTTACAGATCCTCGGTGACACACAGCAGAGCCTAATGTTTGGAATTGCTAAATTAAAACATGATAAATGAATGTACCCGAAGCCTCCATTAAATACGATGTAATTCAAAATGTAATGTGTGTGAATGGAAGAGTAAAATAATACCACAGAAGACATAGTAATACACAATTGTAATAATGTTAAGAAAATAAATGTTCTGCTTTTTCTGCTCGTTGAATACAGGGCAATTGAGTTATAAATTAATTACATATGAATTGATAGGTAGCTACATAATTTATTTGACAAAATGTCAATAACAGATGACATAATATTAATTTTGTTCAAGGTCTCGGAATTTTACTTATTCTGAATATGTTTAAACTTTAATATCTCAAATTGTACATTGAGAAAAATAAAAATTTTATTGAACTGAACTCAGAAATGAATATAGAATTTTTAGAAATATTTTTCACTCATAGACGTCAAAATTACATCTCAACTAAAATCTTGTATGGGAGTTCGCCGTTGTTCTTTAAATACTTTATTATAACATAGAAAGCACTGAATTTCATAACTGTTTGCCTGTTTATCCAAGCTGGTACTTTCGTTCTTACTTTCTTTTTATTACATTCTCATTTTCTTCTTCATTCATTATCATCATCATTTCACTATTTTATTGTTTCTGTAGCTTCCCTTAGCTTGAATTGTAACTCCGTTCTGGTTTTGTGATCAACTACATTCAAATACTTTTTACGACTTGCTCCCGCTGCGCACTTGACGGTTGGGGTCATAAACTACCGGAGTCCATTGTATGGGAACTAACATGGGCCTTATTTCCCAGGGTTTCAGGTTCGTATTGAAGCACCTACTGAATACTTGCAAACTTGCACACCACTCGGACGTAGACCAGCCCCGCCGTATCCTGGACCCTGGTTTTCAGCAACATCGTCGGCTCACGCGACAGGGGAATACCGCTACGACCAGTGAAACCAGATGGGCATATCAACCTCTTGACCCAATTTCATCCAATTTGTAATTTTGAAGAATACAGGATTAAATACTTCAAAGTCAAAGTCAAAATATTTTATTCATATAGGTATCACTGATACACTTATGCACGTCATTTTTTGGCTTTTCGGAAGGTGCTTTGTCGTGGAGGAGAAGAAAAGCCTAAAGAAACTCCTCAGCACATCTTTTAAAAAAATATTACAAAAAAAGATAATAATACAAAAGTATTTACTATTCTGAGCGGAACTGGTTGCAGAGCTGGTCATTTCCATGCGTCTTTGTCATTTAAATACTCGTCTACACTATAATATCCCTTGCCTAACAATTGTGTCTTTACACGTTTTTTGAAAGTTTCTATTGGCAAGTCACGTATTAATTTTGGGATTTTATTATAGAAATGTATACCAAGCCCTATGAAAGATCGCTGCACTTTACTTAGGCGGAACGAAGGCGTAAGTAATTGATGCATTCTTTTCGTATGGCGATTATTAATATCAAAATTTTGTTTATACGCGTTTATATTCTTCCGTATAAAAACTACATTGTTGAAGATATACTGGGAAGCTACTGTAAGTATACCTATTTCCTTGAACTTTTCACGCAAAGATTCCCGAGACCTAAGTTTATAAATAGCCCTAACAGCCCGTTTCTGGAGTATGAAAATTTGTTTTATATTGGCTGCTTTGCCCCACAGCAAGATGGCATAAGACATAACACTGTGGAAATAAGCAAAATAGACTATCCTAGCAGTTTCGACGTCTGTATACTGCCTTATTTTCCTAACAGCAAAAGCAGCCCTACCGAGTTTTGTCGCGAGATTTGTTATATGTGGGCCCCATTGAAGTTTACTATCTAAGGTCACCCCTAAAAAGACCGTCGATTCCTCCATATGCAATGTTTCGTTATTTAGTTTAAGAGATTTGCTGACTTTTTTAACATTAGGTAGCACAAACTCTATATATTTCGTTTTTTTTGCATTTAATAGTAAATTATTGATAGTGAACCAACGCGACACATGCGAAAGAGCACTATTTACGTCGTCGAAATTTACTTTATTCCTTTCACATTTAAATATTAGTGATGTATCATCAGCAAATAGTACAATATCCGCTTGGTTCTTTACATAATGTGGTAAATCGTTAATGTATACCAGAAAAAGAAACGGACCCAAGATCGAGCCCTGCGGTACACCCATCACAGCCGGTGACCCCGATGACTTAATATCGTTTATGCTAACTCTTTGTATTCTATTACTCAAATAAGACGCGATCAAGCTAAGGGCCTTGTTTTTTATACCATAGTGGCCAAGTTTAAACAGCAATGTTTCGTTCTTCTTTTATTTAATAACCACCGTACCACCCTCCGTGTATTACCCGGGGTTTTATACACGGGGGGGGGATACATTTATTAGGCTGGGGTATGTCAGACCCCACGTAGTAAACGGAGGGTTAAGAAGCTTGCTCTCTGTTTGTATTCTTTACTCAGATAAGGTCACTGAGCAAACAGTATTATGAGCGTGCGGTGTCACAAAACCTTAGTAAAGTGTTTACAACTGGCTGTTTGCTTGTAAATATTTCACTTTGTCATAATCATTGCCTTTATAAATTAACATTCTGTAAATCATCAGAAGTGGTATAATAAGGAAAATTATAAGGATAATTATCCATGAACTAAGTCTCCGTATTAATACGATAATCTCAAAAAACTATACAGGACGGGTTTTTATATAAAACTAGTTATATACCATCAGGTTTGTTTTACAGTGATAGCAAAAACAAAAAATGAACCGACACGCCACGTGGTCGTTAGGCGAGTATCATCTATGCACGTACGAGTAAACAACAACGGCTTTTGTACCATCATCGTGTATCAGAAACCCTGTACTGTAAACCGTTATTTTGGAGATAAATGGGAACATTTGTATACATAAACGAACAAATAACCCCTCACGCAAAATACATAATATTATAGGTATTATACATTATATACTTTTCTGCTCCGTTTTGTGCAGTGTAAAAATGTTCTATTCAATTCTAGTTCAATTCTTACTGGAGGTTTCTGGTTTTTTTTATTTCGTCCATGACTTTATTTATCGACTAGGAAATCGCTCTCGCTTTGCTTCGGGAAAAATAGTAAAAAAATATATAATATAGCCTATGTCACCCGGGGATAGTGTAGCTTCCCAACAGTGAAAGAATTTTTCAAATCGGTTCGGTAGTTTCGGGGCCTATTCAATGCAAACAAACAATCAAATCTTTCATCTTTATAATATTACAATAGTATAGAAGTATAGTATTCAAACATTGAAAGTAATCAATCGCCTTGATCTTAAGATACTCAAAGTAAACAACAACACGATGTTCCATTACCTATTGATAGATAGATTAACTCTAACATTGAAATTAATTATATCAATCAATCGGTTGGAGGTCACTTAACGTACTAACTCAAGATAACAAGCATTGCTAAACCGAAATCGATCACCTAGGTTACAATTCAAAGCTGAATACAATAAGACTTACAATCTATACATACAATGGAGCTGTATCTAATATGTGTATATCTGTACAATGTATATGGAAGATACTCTTATTAATTACTTAAACTCATAATATAGAATACGTTTGTATTATGCTGGCCATACGAGATCAAGTATAATTGTCAAGTTTTCAGCGGACTTGATGCGGCATTACGTTTTCATGAGATAAGCTATAAAGCCAGATAGTCAAACCAGCTTTAAGGTTCTTTTTTGTGTAACTAGTCAACAAAAGTGGTTACTTACCACTTGATGGTAAGTGACCCGGATATCAGTAATACTTTGTGGACAGATTTAACACTTCTACTAAGCAAGATGGTAGCAAGCGACACTTGACGAGCATAAGCGCGCCTATGACGTGCCTCTGCATGGGCCTTATTGCATACCTGATCTGTTCCATATATTTTCCAGAGTTTTATTTTAACAAAATAAATAAACACACACAAAAACTCATTTAATTACAGTCGACAAACAAATTATCGGAAGGCACATAGCAGGTAGACCACAAAACCAAGTTATGGGAACCCTTGTTATACTGACTGAAAGCAGTAAAACCAATCCGCACATTAAAGCGATCGGTAATCGTTATTACCCTAACAAAATGACACAACCGTCGAATAGTAAATGAACCGATCGAATAGGATAAGACCGACATATTATCGAGAGAATCATTCGAAATGTAATATAATGTATATTGCTTTTCACCTAAATGTAATTTCGTACTATTTTACAATTTATTTATTTATTTATTTAAACTTCTTTGAACCATACAAAATGTATTAGGACAAAAGGCGGACTTAATGCTAAAAGCATTCTCTGCCAGTCAACCTTAGGGCAGTTGGACAGCAATGAACACAATCACAATAAGTGTATTATAACATCTTGTAATGAGATAATTATGTAAATAGGCAAAGACAAGACAGTTTAAAGTTGTCTTCTCTATTTCTCAACAGATTTTCTTTTTTTTTGTTAGACAGATATAAGAACTATATATATTTTCCTTATATCTGCTCTATAACATTATACTTCAATGACTAGCAGTCACTTGTTTGCCACTAACAGTCACTTAGATATAAACTTAACCTCTACTCTTACCGACAGCTAATTGTAATACTAATATTAATTTAATAATGAAGTTTATAGTATTAAGTATAGATTTAATACAAAACTAACCTTATGGCTAAGTAGCCTTATATTAACCTCAAGACTCCAACATCATTATGACGAGTCATAAGTTTGGTAGATTTTACCACGAGAAAGGTAACAGAAAAAATGTATTGGTAATGGTGAACCAAGAAAGATCCTCTTTCACTCCATCTAGTTAATAACTTACTCTACTGCCGATTCTGGTTATACAATTGATATCGGATATCTTACCCTAATCTTGGAATCGGTTATTTACAATGGCGAGTTATATGCGAATCTCGCTGCACTACAATCTGTCCACGTGATACTAACACGGCGTTGATGGGACGATAAATTGCATAGCTGAGACTACACTTGAAATTATGACCACTGAATTATGCATCAACCGTAACACGGTTGCGGTAGTAAAACGTCTCGGTGGAGAGTGGTCGAGCTTCCACTATTTGTACACAAATTGCTCCTCTTTATTGCATGTTTGCGTTTATGTACAACTTTACGAGTTTCGACACCTACTTCTTATACGACTCGAAAATTTGTCCATGCCCCGAAGCTATAACCTAAAAGCAACGTTCATTTTACGATGTTCAATGAACAGTGCTTTTACGTAACATAAGGTTTTGTATACTTGTAGAGGAGTACTTAGTTTTTGTTCGTCTGGTATAGTGTGTGCTAAAACTTGTTTTAATACTTTTGGTACAGAGTTTAAAAGTTATTTAAAAGACTCCTTATTTTATAGTTTAGACTTTACTAGAGACTATAAAAATCTTGATGTTGAAGTTTGTTTTTGGTTATTTTAAACAAGTAAATTACATGTATTCTTTTAGCGCATGGTAAAATGTCAAAATAACACCTATGTCATGACTCATGCTTTGATGGCCAGCAATGAGATCGGTGTATTTTTCGATAACACGCAAAAATGTAAAAAAAATAGGTCTGGTTCCATTACCTCCTCTATTGGTCACAGGAGTGCACCAAAACATCTATTGCTAAAACTTTTAAGACACCTAAAAATATTGTGCAATATCTTGTGTAACATTATGTGTACAAAAAATACGTTATCCAAAGGAAAAGGAGGGTAAGAAAATAATCGGACCGGAGAATCGGCCAAAGAATTACAAAGCCCCAAGAAATTGTTTACCTCGGCGTTGACAGACTAGTTTAATGTCAGGTTTCCGGACGTGATATCCGGCGGAGATAAACACTTGTGCGTGCTGCAAATACTTTAACGAGACAGAGTGCCTCGGGGACGGACCGCACCGGAAGGGCTGTTGTCTGATCGCTTACCTTAAATCTATTACAAGGTAACTGTCATTAACTGTGTATTAATGTCTTGTTTATTAATATTTCAAAATTGATAAATCATTATATTATCATTCATATAATATAAGACTGTAACGACCTAATACATAATTAATGTCGTATATACATACATCTCATTAAAAAGTTAGGATGTAAGGATGTTTGTTACTTTTTCACGCAAAAACTACTGAACGGATTTTTAAGAAAAACACAGAGATATACCATGATCTGGAATAAAATAATAAGAGGTATATTGGTACTTATTATCCAGGATATCAACTTATTAGGCATAACTATTCATGAACGCTTTATATGTAGATCTCATTACAATAGTTTGTAGACTGCGATTGTTCCTGAACCTCAGAAACGGTTGAAGCAATTTGGCTGCGAGTTTTAATAATTATGGTGAGGATTTTAAAACACTCACGTTTAGTACTCTTTTAATTAAAATGGGTCCACACAAAAAAATTACAGTTAGAAGAAATTGGTGTTAAATTTTTTCGTGTGTGGGTTAAAGGCATACACATGTATAATGTCTGTAGGTAAAGGCATTACTGAATCGAGAGCGGAAGTATTATAACAAAATAAACGCTCACACATTTATCCGCACTAGGATTTGTTTTGTCGCCGGTGGCACGGCACAAATGATATGACACAAATACCCACGACCCGAGAACAAAATATTTATCTGTCACACAATTCGGGACCCCTTCGCAGGCAGAGTCCACAGAATCACTGGTTCCTTTTGCAGATTACTTAAGTATGAGTATTACTCTACCCAAATTAAGCTTTGGGGGCAGTTAATAGCTGATTCAATTTAATTTCAAATGGTAAAATTGTAATTTGAAATTAATGCTCACAGAATTCGTCCTCTTTCTTTATTATATGAAATTAGTATACAGGATGATTATAAAACTTTGTTCTAAGTTTTATATCGATATAAAATATCCACATAACATTTTATAAAATCAAGAGACTTAAGTTTGAGTAAAACAACATAATATGTTATAGTTAGGCGCTGGTCGCGACGGTCGTAAGTCAAGTGGAGCTGCAGGGCTATACATCACCGTCTGAACGACCGCACTGAACTGGCTTGCGAGACTAAAGTGACCTTATTACAAACAAGTAACATACAGTGTGCGGTAATATGGTTCTATGGGAATAGAGTTCATTAAAAAATGATTTCATGCTGCGGATAATATCTATATCAAATTATCTATTATATTATATGAATGATAATAATAATATAATTTATTATTTCATAGTTAGTATATTGTTGTCTGTGCAATTCTGTTGCAATTTATAATTTTAATATGTATTTACCTAGTCTGGCCATAAATACTGTTACATACAAACTTTTCTTTTTTTCAGCTTTTTAATTATTTTTAATTTGGAACACGTATATTATTTTAAAAATTTTTTTCGATTTCGCGCCATTTCACATACTTCTTCGTGTTCATTATCAAATTACAATATGGAATGGGGTGTTAAAGAAAATAGGATTGCAGTGATCGCCTTGCACAAAGTGGGTATGGAACCGTCGGTCATATTCCAGACACTTCAAAAGCTTGGTATCAGCCGTATGTTCGTATATCGTACAATCAACAGATACAACAACACTTCGTCTGTCGAAGACCAGAAAAGATCGGGGCGGCCGCGTGTTGTTAGAACTACAAAGGCTGTTAATGCTGTTAAAGCCAGAATTCGTCGAAACCCCATTAGGAAGCAAAAAATCTTATCGCGAGAAATGAAGATTCCCGCTAGGACTCTGTCGCGTATTATAAAACAAGACCTGAAGTTTGGTGCTTATCGTCGATATACAGGATATGCCCCAAATCAATCTTTACAATTAAAGAGAGTGGATCGATCAAAACGCCTTCTGTCGCGATACGCAGGTGAAAGGCACAGAAATATCCTCTTTACCGATGAAAAAATTTTCACGATTGAAGAACACTACAATCAGCAAAATGATAAAGTGTACGCTCACAGTTCTAAAGAAGCTGCTCAAGTGGTCGGGAAGGTACAACGTGGTCATCATCCTGCGTCAGTGATGGTTTGGTGGGGCGTGTCTTATCAAAGAGTCACAAAACTGCATTTTTGTGAAAAAGGAGTGAAAACTTCAGCCAAAATGTATCAAGATATAGACTTGGATCATGTTGTGAAACCTCTAAGCAATTCTCTTTTTAAAAATATACCGTGGACTTTCCAACAGGACTCTGCACCTGGTCACAAGGCACGAACTACCCAAGCCTGGCTTGAAACCAATGTTCCGGACTTTATAAGAGCTGAAGACTGGCCCTCATCTAGTCCAGACCTCAACCCTTTAGACTTCAAATTATGGTCAGTTTTAGAGGACATGGCCTGCTCTAAACGACACGGCGACATTGTGTCTCTTAAAAAAGATTGTTAGATATGGGCTTATTATATGATGTGTTGCGCGGGCGCCTTGACTGCCCCGAGCTTGTTGAGCGGATGACGTTACTTGCACCAACACGCCGCACCCGCCACACTCCACTGTTTGCTGTTCCATCCCACTCCACCATGTATGGTAAGAATGCGGTTATGTCCGGATTACTTAAAACATTTAATAAACTTTTTAATACTATTGATCCCTTCGTTGGTACTAAACAGGATTTCCTTTCGAAGATTAAATCTCTAATATTGAGCTAGTGTTTTGTATTAAATCATATATACTTAGATTAATATTATTTTAGTAATGTATGCTTATGAATCTTACAATCGTACAAAAATTGTTTCTCGAATTGTTGTGCTACATTGGTAATAACATAAGTTATAAGTTGTCATATTGGAAATGTAAAAAAGTTTATAAAATTCACTCAAACAACTGTTATTAATTCGGCACTTAAGCATTTCATAACTTTATTTAATATCTATACAGCGTTGTTCTTTGTATATAATAAAACTGACACACGTCTTTAAATATTTTTGATTAAACAATCTACATAAAAATTTTCATGACTATATCTATAAAATCATAATGTTAAAATTGTTTCTAATTCTATACAATCTACTTTCAGGTTTGGAGTATACTAAGAATAGCGTTGTTTATAAATTTATAAATGTATTGAAACTTTTGTTTTATACAGTTATAGCTTGGTACATTAAAATATATATCGGTGAGGCCATGAATCTCCAGTGAAGGTCCAGGGATGGACCTCTTTATTCTACAGCGCTTGCCTGATGCAGAGGCTGGCATATAAGAAATGTCATGTCATATTTAGATTAGGGAATTGTCAAGAATGTAGAACAGATTATTATTGATCACGTAGTGTTGAAGTACTTTGGAATATTGATGTGAATGTTAGGAGAACTGGAAATATATCATGGTGCAAAGTAAAAGGAATATCATTTCATAAACAATACCATAGAATACCTCCTTCTGCTACATATACATAAAAATTTTACTTTTGTAATTAGCAGATAACATTAATTGGCCTAATTGTTTTATGTAAGGTAACAATTATGTACGTAATTACTAAGTGGCTGTTGTTATCTCAAATAAATAAATAAAAAAATCTTTGGAGCAAGCAGTGGCGAAATTTCCCTTGGAAACAGTGCGTAAATCCATAGATTCGTGGCCAAACAGATTAAAGGCCTGTATAAAAGCCAGAGGTGGCCATTTCGAATAGAATATTTTTTTATTTTTTGCTGAGACTTTAATAAATATGTAGGTATAAATTTTATTAATATTACATTACTTGATTTAAAAAAAAGCATTTTAATTTGTAACAAAACTTATGGCTGGACAGTTATATGACCGCCTTCGTTGTTCTCTCACTGCCCAAAGGTTGACTGGCAGAGAATGCTTTTAGCATTTGTACCACATTGTACTTATATGATATGGTATAATAAAGTTTAAATAAATAAAATAAATAAATGATAAAATAAGTAAAAAAGAGATAGATATGTCACTAGCTCGCTGACGATAAAGCGCCTAAGAATAGGCAATTGCCGCCTCTGCTCGTAGTCGTTCTCTTTATACGAACAAGATCGCACGCGATTGTTGCTGTCAAAAGTGCTTACAATTTGATATACAGCACATGATACAGCATTAAAATTCCGTCTAGTATTATACGTATGTAAATATACTAATTACGGAAGCAAAAGAACTAAAATTCATGGTATCACGTACCACATAAATTACTGCATTTTATATTTCATTATTTATTCATTTATTTATTGTTTATTACAACGGTAATACGTTTGATTTGTATAAGGCGCAGTAAATATGTACGCCTATACCCAATTTATATTCTTGCTGTTTTCTTGCTACTGCTGGGTTGCCTGGAAGAAATCGCTACATAGCGATAAGGTCGCCCATTGTTTTGTATTCTTTTTTTTTCTTGTGCTCTTATGTATATTATTGTATGCTGTACAAACAATAAAGTGTTAAATAAATAAATAAATATACTCAGTTCGTTCCAAAATTCAGTTGCATTGCTTATGATATGTAATCGTGGTTATAGCTAAGCATACTGCCCGTTGTGCGATGTGATGTATTAGTTTGTACAGCCGGGTGAGGTGAGGTGAGGCCACCTGTGACTTACGATGCATACGCCACAGACGTAAAACTGAAGGTTTACGGTACACCTTGTATTATTGTGTCAACGGAAATGGATATGTCCAGTCTCCATAAGTTAGAATAGATCTGTTGTATTTAATTAGTAAGGGTTAGTCGTTTATGCATTTATTATTTGTTTTTAGAGAGACCTCCCACCAGGCGAGTCATGTCATTCGCAATCGATTTAAAAATCAGCCTTAGTTTTTATTCAGTCAATCGATCAATTTGTCCATTCGTTCTTTTGACCTTGTAGCCTAGTTGGTAGTGACTCTGCCTGCGGAGCGAGGGGTCCCGGGTTCGGTTCCCGGCTGGGCCAGATAGTTATGTGACAGATAAATATTTTTACTCGGGTCATGGGTGTTAATGTGATGTGTTATATGTGTCGTCCATGCCACCCGCGACACAGGTAAAAAACCTACTGCGAGGGCATGAGTGTATAATGCGTTTATTTATTTATTTATTATTTTCGTCATTAAACATATTATAATCTTTTAATTACATATTATGTTCATTGATAGCTCTGATAGATACACTAATGTTTTTGAAAGAATAATTTTTTACCCAAGCTACGAAAAATAACGACCATTGATAGGATCCCAAACTACAAATGAGAGCTATTTAATGTATAAGAGTTATATAATGATAAATTAATCTTGCAAGTCAAAAGTCCTACGTTTTAACAACTTACGTAGTGGAATAGTCGAGAAACCAACAAAGCTTCAATATGAAGATTACTTTGAAAACGTGATTCTATATTTAGGCTTTTAAAGTTGTAGAGTTGAGCAATTCAAGTGCTTCCCTATTCATGACAATTCGAGTTGAAACTTGCTTTAAGTTTGGTAATGAAAATTTAACAAAAGTTTTTGTTTAATATAACAAGGTATGATACCTCGTTCAATATTCCTTGTCTGGAAATGTTTTTTTTTTGTTCTCAATTTCAAATAATGACTGTCATTTCTGGCTTAAAAAAATTCATCTGTCAGCCTCATCATCAACCGAAAGGGAAATCGGAAACTGGCGAAGCAAAGTGTTTTTTTACACAAAAAATTTACTCGATGTCGGTCACAGAGTTCTGTGCTGATATGTGTTTTTAACCCCCGACGCAAAAACGAGGGGTGTTATAAGTTTGACGTGAGTTTGTAACTCTGTCTGTGCACATGTCATCGTAGCTATCGAACAGATGAACCATTTTTGATTTAATAATAATAATAATAACGCTTCACACTCATAGCCCCACACTAGGATTCCCTGTGTCGTGGGTGCCATGGACAACTCACAAGACAAGGACATTCACACCCAGACCAAGAACAGAAATTCAAACTCATCATTCAAATTTCTGCCTCGCTGGGAATCGAACCCAGGACCCTTGGCGCGGCGATCCGGCATGGTAACCATTGCGCCACACGGGTCGTCACGGATTTAGTTGCTTTTGTTTGAAATATTTTTTAGTCGAGAGTGATTTAGTTAGAAGAAAACTGATTCAGTCGTTCAATAGTTATGGGGGGTGGAAGAGGTGATGAATAAGCGATAGTAAGTGAATATATTCGAGTGGGGTATCAAATGAAAGATTTTTTTTGTGTATTAAAAACTTGGCTGTTTGAAAGGGGGAGAGGTAGATTTTATTTTATTTTTATTTTTTATTTTATAACAATACAAGTAAACTTTACAGAATTTGTATTCCGAGACGTTTCTCTAATCTACAAAATCCAGCGATTGAACGTATCTCGCAGCCGCTGAGTGAAATACAGCGAGCATTGTGTAGAATAAGTCTAGCTCCAAATCATTGGCATTGATCAGGGTCAGTGCTCGAACAGGAGGCAATTTAGCAACTAATATTAATCTTCAGCCTGGGATTACAAACAACTTCCGACGACGAGTTCTATTATATTTGTCAGATACATACAACGGTATTAATTCTAGCATTGAGGGATTCGATACGTCACCCATTATAATATTATAAAATAAGTTGAATCCTAAAAAAATTTTTTTTTTTAAACGCTTTTATTTCAATAATGTTTAGTTTATAAAATTAGCTACAAGTTGTGAAAATTTCAAGTCTCTACGTAAAATAGAACATAGAGAATTATGCGTCTAAAGTCTGAAAATCGTTTTTTTTAATTTAACAACAAATAAACAATGAAAATTAGTTTAAAATATGATTTTCGTGTATTGTCATCGGAAATACACATGTCTGCCAAATTTCATCAATTTTCATTAAAGGGAAGTCATTCAAATTAACGTTACAAGATTTGATGCTTTGAAGATTTGATGCTTTGATGCTCCGAAGTGAAGCTAAATAAAAGCGTTTAAAAATATACCATTAAATCAACTTCCCGTCTTCCAGTCTCACTTCCAGGGATTCGTACCTCGACATGCCCAGAAGGAACTTACTAGGGTATATATAATATGGGAAACTGAATGGGGATAAATTTACTGAATGGGCATGATGACAGATTTTGAAATACGGTTCTATATTGTTGGCAAATATATTATAATTATAACGTATATCAAATTTTCGCAAAAAAAAAATAATGTTTAGTATAAAATAAATACACTTTAATTTCTAAGTTTAAAATTCGCACTAAAACACTTCAAAGTGTCATGGCGTCGCTTGTGACGTCTCGTCTGAATAAAGTGATAGACAAGATGTCATTGTCAGTATAGTGATATTCATTTATTTACTTAAGCGTGACGTAATTCACTCTGATTGAGACTGATTGGCGTTCAAGACATCATGGCTGCTTGCCATATTTTGTAGTTTTATTTTATCAAAATATTATTACATAATAATACAAATAAATGAGTATTTTGCAATCCATTAATTGGGTTTCATTAAATAAATACATAATTTTAGTGATTTTTATTTACGGTCATCATGCCTTTAATGCTATCTTTTTAATTTTTAGTTTAAGTTTTTATAAATGTGTAAGAATTAATAGTAAAATCACATGTGCCTCCTCCTTTGCTAAAGCTTGAGGTAAAGACATTCTTAAGACAAAGGATTACATTGAATGAATTAAAAGACAAGATTGCTTGAATCTAATTAATATTTAATCGTATAGCAAGTTGACGTCTTGGCAACTGCAAATGGTAGTAAGAATAATACTCCTAAGCAGTTTCTTGTCACTTTTTCCGAGACTGTTCATGATAAAGGGCAATATGGGTAATGAATAGGGTCCATGATAGAATTGATGTATTTAATAATCATTGGAATGAAATTACGAGAGTTGTTCTGTATATTATTTGTTATTGTTAGTTGGTATTGGGATGGTTTTTTTTTAATTTTGTTTATGTTTATTGTGTTGTACGTGTACTATTTTCTGTTGTTATTAGTAGTAGTTATTAATGTTAGTTTTAATTTTATTTGCCTAACGCATTGGCTCTTATTTCTGTAATGTTAGGCTGTAAAAATGGAAATGAGTAAATAAATAAATAAAATTTGAAGTGTTCGTAATCCTGTTTCGATTAAAAAATTCATTATCATCATGTCATAACTGGGTTTCCCAGCGACGTATCAAACTTTCGACATCGAGAAACGTGATTATGTAGCGAAGTTTAAGTGAATTGCCTAACATGAACTGGCAAACTTGTTTTACAGTAAACGGCTAAACTGTAAACTTTGCTTTCATACAATCTCACTATTGTTCCGCGGGTAATTCTATCTCCCCGCACATATTTACATAAGTATATACGTCGTTGGCTTGTGACGAAACAACTTTACTAATCAGTTCACTTGACGTGGTTGTATTGTATGGTATGAAACATTTTACGTAATGAGTAGAAAGGCCAAATAAGTTAATCGTTACTGCTTTTATTTCGTGTCCAATTCACGGAAAATTTCTGATAAAATAACTTTGTATTAGGTAAAGTTATAAGATAATGTATGTGACTTCTTGTCATGGTTACTGATATTAAAGAAAGCACTGATATTCATTAACTCTTTAAGGTTTAAACTCAAGGCATGGCCTCATAACTGAGGCCTAAAGCATTCTTTATCAGATTGCAGTGTGGATTGGAGGTAATACGAGTAGAGCCGGTCCAAGAGTGATGTTTTACTTTTATCTAATAATAAATAATAACAGGGACGACGGCTTTATGAGGCTTTCGAAGCACAGAAATGCTTAAAAAATACCCTTCAGTGGTCACCCATACGAACTAACTTCCAACATATTATTTTGTTATTTTAACAAAACTTAACAATTATTCGTCGTAAACGGCAATCCTTTTCGTGAAGAAATTCCTGAAAACTTTCCTTTAAGACGCCGGGAATATAAAAAGCAACCGCGTAGCGCTTTCGAGGCGCGGAAGGAAAACGTTCTACTGAATTAATAAGTAAGTACAACACAAAATTTGAATTTAATGAAACAAGTTCGGGAACAGCTGAGCATGTATTGATCTTATATGAAATGAACTGACGAGGAATGAGGGTGGAACTGAATGGGGTTTAGGCGACGAATATTGTTTATGTATGGATGTTTAGGCTGGAGAAAACAGTAAGGTACCTTTTTCCTCCTCTAGTCAATCGATTTTCTTTTTTATTTTGTTTGCATGTTAGGCTATTTATCTAAAACACCCAGTAAAACGTTGTAAGAGTTTTTGAAATCTAATTAAAATTCAATTCTTGCGGGTATGAATGGGATGAAAATATTTATAGGGAACTTTGTATTAGGTGCATGTTATAATTTGAAAGTTTGTAGTTCATTGATGTATAGAAACAGCCAATTATGACGGTGTTTAAGGATATTACGATATCGTGGACCACTGATAAGGGGTATAAACATAGAACATCTAATAATTAGTTAGAAAGGGCATAGCACGTAATTTGTATGGGAACCGCTGTCGCCGTTTCAATAACCACTACTAACGAAAATGAACAAATTAGCACGAGGATTGTTATGAGTGCGTGAAGTAGGCGTGACTCTGTAGCTAACGATAGATTGTAGATAAATTTTTATCGGTATTTATTTTCGCAAGGTATACTTATTCACTATATACTTTTATACTTTTTGATTGTAATTACTTACTCCGTCGACAGACTTATATTTCATCATGGCCTCCGAAACAAAGTATTTTCCAATTACCGCACATGAAGGCATTTTTACGTAATTAAGTCGCAGTATTTCGCAGTACTTTTCTCCGTTGGAGTTTGCGAGTCACTAAACAGCGCAATTGCGTATTTTTGTGCGATGTGCGCATTTGATCACAGTATTGGCGCGCCTGCCTTGCCCACAATTCCTTTCTAACTAATTATTAGATGTTCTGTGGGTATAAACAAGGGGTAAAGTTTATATGGCCAAATATAACTTACAGTCGTTATCGACCTGATTGTAGTAAAATGGATATAGATATAATGTAGTAAAATGGAAATAGAACCCTACCGGTCAAACGATATCAATATTAGGTTTTTAAAAGTTACAAATATTATTTAATTTTATTATTTTTTATATTTAAAATTATATTTAAGTAATTGAAAGAGCCCTTTGGTAAATCACGAACTGGGAATAGTTGGCATGGAATTAACAAGTAGACGACCCATTAACCTTGTATATAATTATGTACGTCCGCGAGTGCCCTCTTTGGTTCTACAACGTTCGGCCGATTCTGTCATACAAGAAAAATCATGAAGAAAAACTAAATAGTTATAATAAGGAATATA
The DNA here is from genome assembly GCA_963932265.1 of Thymelicus lineola. Taxonomy (NCBI): domain Eukaryota; kingdom Metazoa; phylum Arthropoda; class Insecta; order Lepidoptera; family Hesperiidae; genus Thymelicus; species Thymelicus lineola. The sequence goes on along the minus strand of OZ010699.1, from coordinate 5,852,365 downwards.
TCAATCTATTTGGAACAATACGTGTGGGACATTCTATACGTTAGTATATTAGTTCATTGATTCTATGGGATTCGTTTATTGATCACGTAGTTGTAAATATTGTTACTGTAGGAGAACTGGAAATATATCATGGAGCAAAGTAAAAGGAATATTATTGAATAACTAATACCGTAGAATACACCTTCTTCCATATATAAGTCATGTCTTAATGTAAGAAAGTCATAGACTTAATTACGTTCGTGCCTACATAACAAATACAGGCTAATTCGATATGCTATGTTATTATGCTATGCTCTACCTCCTCAAGAGGAGAGACCCGTGCCCAGTAGTGGACCATTAATGGGTTGAAGCCAAGTTGAGATAAACCATATAAAATATATTTATTGCTCACATTAAACAGGTACACGCTGGAATGTTCGTGAGATAGAAGATGGTGATAACAATATGCAGCCCGCAGAGCCTCTATAATCAGTTTTTCACCACCGTTGTAAACAAACATCCAAGCACTATAATTGATAGATATTAATCTCACCGTATATATCAAGTTGAGCTTATTTGCAATTTAAAGTTTCGCGATAAACATATGTAGATGTTGGAGGGTAATAAATTCAGAGTCGGGCTCGCAACGCCAGTTCGGCCGTGGAGTTAATAAAATCACTTTGTAAGTCAATTTTGTGTTGCCGGTCTGCGTATAAGAAGGGTCATTGCCCAGTTGTTAAATGGCTTATGAAATTACACCTTTGTTGGCATAGTTTGATGATTTATTTAATGGACGTCGCTACGGTAGATCGACTGAAGATATATTTGATCGAATATTGCAAGGGCGTGGCTTTTATAGCGGTCAGTGTTTGATATAAGGCAACGAGTTAATTTAAGGCCAATACCTGAATACGTGGTAAAACGTTTACAGAATTATAAGCGTTTATTGAACCGCAATACTTAATAACTTGAGATAATTTTATTAAAACGAAATTTAAATTTAGTATCTTCATCGTATGATAATTATAGCTCCGTTTATAAATAACCTACAAGGCTCGAGTCTCCTTACACAGTGTGAGGGATACAGGCTAGTCTACTACGCCGCACTGGTTAAAAGTGAAATAGCGCTCCTTTGAGAACATTATGGAGAATTTGAAGAGAAATTTGAAGCGCTCATAGAGCGGTGGCTTGTATCGTTTCTAAGTGATCAACCGAGTAAATCAAAAGTGGAGGGCATATTAAGATGTCGGTCCCTGTTGTAATCTTAAGATAACAGTTACTAAGTTAGTCGAAGGTCTTCTAATGGTACGAAAACTTCCGACACTTTGGTTAGGCACTAATCCCAGAGATGCGTGCAATTTTCGAATTTTTGATCACTTCACTGCAACGGGTAAATGTAAAAGAACGCACTGCAATGAACCCTTAACCAAACTCAGGGTTGGTAAGCGATGTATTACTACTATAAAACTAAGAGTATTAACCTCTTTTATAAGGTGTGCTGATATGGATACCTACCGTTTGGGTCGCAGGTAAAACAAAAGCGAAATATGTGTGGCTGTAGAATTTCCCTAGGGGAGCTGCACACATGATCTACCTACAGATTTGCTTGATGTAATAACAGCACATCTTTGAAGAGACGGGTGGTGTGTAACCTCTCATTTTCTTCGCCAAATTTCAAAGGAGTTCCAACAAAGCTTTGTTTTGCTTCGCTCGCTAGAATAAAGCCTTTTAGGCTGGCTTTTTAGATAAGGTTCTCTTATAAATTCACGGCGTAAGGCAGACGTTTTGTGTTAAAGTTTTTCGGCGTGGGAACGCGGACAACTGGAAATCAAACAAGAGTACAGAGTTCTCTTTGCAGGAATCTTGCAAATTTCCTTTTTGTTCTAACTGTTTATTATGTCGATGGCTTCTTATTCAATATTGGTTTCCGTCTGCAGTTGCACCAGAAGATTTCACAAAATGAATTACAGATATATGAACGTCCCAATCAACATACAGCGTTCGATATAATCTATCCTATTTTCTTGTCTTGAACATGGACTATAATATGACTGTGTGCCAAATTTTAAGCCTTTTAAGAATTTCTTCCAGATTTCCCTTGTATGATGTTCTGTTATCAGTGTTCTGTTAGGTACCTTTAGTTATAAAAAGGTTAAAAAGAACCTTGTTAATGTATATGTAGCAGAAGGAGGTATTCTATGAAGTTGGTTATGAAATGATATTCCTTTTACTTTGCACCATCATATATTTCCAGTTCTCTTAACGTTTACATCAATATTCCAAAGTACCTCAACACTACGCCAACACCATCAATAATAATCTGTCCTACATTCTTGATAATTCCCTAATCTAAATATGACATGACATTTCTTATATGCCAGCCTCTGCATCAGACAAGCGCTGTAGAATAAAGAGGTCCGTCCCTAGACCTTCACTGGAGATTCATGGCCTCACCGATATATATTATGTTATCCAATCAAAAACATAAACGTGACATGAGTGCCATCAATACTACGAATTACTTCGAACGAAAATCTAAAAATGTTACTTACAAGAAAATGTATTTCAAGCTCATTGACTTGGCTAATTTGTCTAATCAACATATCTTCGTTAAGTCATACGCAAGTTAGGCTTTAATATAATAAAAGTGCCAAATTTCATATACGTAGGTTAAATATATTTTAGATTTTGAGTTGTGAAGGGGTCAAAAGTTTTTCCTTTTTCTTTGAACTTTGGCTGGACACGCTGCCGTGTGTCTAGAATATAACATTATACTACAAATATTACAACACAGAGTTCATTCTGAGGAATATAAAAAAATGATAGAAATCTATCGTTTACCAAATAGTTTCAGACAAAAGTTTTAAGGACTCAAGGAAGTCCGTAATAAGAATAAATCTTATTATACCTTTAAATAGACTTGGACCTTAAATTATAAAATAGTTGAAAACCACCACTCTCTCTCTCCACTTACCATCAGGTGGGATTGTGGTCAAGCATTAACTTATTTTAAGTAAAAAAAAAAAAAAAACCAAAATTAAAAAACTTAGTTAAATGGTTAAACTTAATTACATTCTTATTGTTATACGTGTAGTATAAGTAAACGATTTCCTCTTTATGTTTACTTCAGTGAGGAAGTTGTCAATTTATTTCTAATACGCACTCAACTTCCATATTCTACAGGCGACGCGAATAAGGATATTAAGCATATAGGATGCAAAGTTTAAAAAGGAAACGGGGTGAAAAGAAGACAGGATATGAAATTTAATATTGTTTAGAAGAAGAAGAGGTAAACAAGTTATTGTACGAAGAACAACAGTAGCTATAAAACTGGAGCTATAAAACTTGGCGAACATTTTAAGATCGTAACTGATGTACAAAACAACAAATATGTAATAATTTAGATTTTCACCAAAACGTTATTATTTCAATATTATAAATTCCTATATTCTAAAACTAAACTCACCTATAACACCGAGTCGTATTTGGAAGTTTCTCGTCGGTGAGTTCTTGAAGTCGACCCTGCAGCGGTACACCCCTTCATCATCGAGCTGAACAGTATCCAGGGTCAGGGCGGCTGGTCGAGCCACAGTCGCGAAGTAGGCCCTCGGCCCGAAGACGTTCGGGTCTGACCACTGCAGAGCCTTGTTGAAAGACCGGCCACGGACGTCGAAGCTGCAAAGATGAAGGCGAAAGAAGAAGGCGAGCGTTAGTATAGTACGTGAGTAAATTGTGAAGGGATTAGTAAATACGTATATTAAAGACCCGTGTGGCGCAATGGTTACCATGCCGGATCGCTGTGACAAAGTACTGGGTTCGATTCCCAGCGAGGCGGCAGTTTGAATAATGAGTATGAATTTCTGTTGTTGGTCTACATGTGTTGTTCTTGGCACCCACGGCACAGGAAATCCTACTGTGGGGCTAAGATAGTATCGTTTTTATTATTATTGCAGATTAAAAATTAAAATTGTGATTTTATTAAAACTTTAAAATGAAGTTTGATTCATTAATTTTCACAAATAATTTAAAAGGGATTCCTTATTATACGTCAGGGAATTAATATAGCAGTACGTCTCATTAAATGGCTTAATAAGCATAAGCGGTTTACAACTTACGGGTTTTACAACTGCCTGTAATAAACCTAACTTGCAGGTTTGGATTATACCATGCGTACCATTATATCCTGGTAAGCCAAACAACACTCCGGGGATAGGTTATCGTTAGCGAGAAACATAATCCAGCCATTAACAGTTCAACTATGTATTTATAAAGGAATCATGTTAAAATTTTACACATGTTGCAGTTAACGATAATATCTATCTTTTTAATAAAAAAAATAAAATGTGTGCAATTCACACGTGGTAGAAGTGAAACTTTCCAAAATTTTGGTTTCAAGATAATGAGATGAAAAAGCAATAAATCGAATCTTCTACCTTGTTCCTCGCACCATCTATGAATACAACTTAGCACTTTTGAAAAGATAACCACGAACATAAGAAAAAGAAAACAGTGGTAACTAACGCCATCTCTTAACATAATATGAAGAGTAAAATGAGCAGCTAGCGCCATCTAATTAGCAATAAAACGAATCTTCTATCTTATTCCTCGCGCCATCTATGAATACAACTTAGCATTTTTACTGTCGCGATGTCGTTTTTATTTATTTTAACTGACGAATATTTCTGTCTCATTCTTTCCTTGCTTCATCCTACACATTTTTGTATTTGTGTCTCTTACCTGTCATTTTTTCTGTTGCATCCGGTTTGAAATCACAACGATTCTAAAGAAGTTTCACTTCAATATAGCTAAACTCGACCACTCCACTCTGCCTAAGTATGCAAAATTATAAGTTCGCCTATTTATAGTGTACCTATTTATAGTGAATATGGAGCAGGGTGGTGGAGTATGCTCTAGGCCTCCTCAAGAGGAGAGACCCGTGCCCAGTAGTGGGCCATTAATGGGTTGAAGTCTATTTATAGTGAATTAAGTAAATGAGCCCATTACTTACGTTATGTAAATCATTATTTTTCTTAAGTACAGACTGTGATATTTGTCAAATTAGTCGATGCTTATACTCAAACCATGTATTGTCACATGCCAGTTAACTTTATTTTATACTACTTGTTTGCTAAAATGTTGATAATGGTTAAAATATACCCTTGAATATATCTTATGCCAATCTAAATCAGTTGTGACCTTAATTCCTTGTAAATTTATGTATTAAATGTACAAGTTAGGTACCGTCCAATAACTACCATAGTCAATCTTTTCTCCCGGGCCTTAGCGGCGAAGAGTGCACATGTGGTCTTTAACGCGTGTTCCAATAAAAACATCTTTTTGTGTTTTTAGCTGGAGGGTTGTAAGCTGAAATCGTCGGAAGGCCGAGCACGTATTCATACCTACATTATTTAAACCATGTTATGCTTGCTATTGACTGAATTGAAAGAACCATTTTATCTATAGCCACCAATCTTGCTTTGGAAAATACGGCTCTATATTAGTATTAGGTGCATTAAAAATGTTTAGACGGCTTCTTCAAATTTACCATATATGTTTTTTTAAGTCTCAATATATTATTATACATACGTGTATTTACTATAATTGTATAACTTGAATAAAACGAAAACTTTATAATGATTCCCTAAAAAACATAATTTGTTATTTATGAGGTTGTTGCACTGTGTATTTTTTATTTGTAAATCGATTAAAATAAAACAAATGTTAGTATAAATGTCAGATGCTTTCTATGAAAAAACTAATTTAAGGAAGAACTGTTGTAAAATGCTGGAAAAGGTTAAGAAACAAATTCTTCAAGTTGTTAATTCCTGAGTTGATTTGACACGTTTTATTCTTCGCAATGATTTTTTTCTTTTTTTCGTAAAAACCCCATTAAAAAAATTAATACATTATCTAAGGAGAATTATAAACTCAAAACTTTCAGAAGGTACAATAGTAGTCTTTGTTCAAATCCTTAAAAATACAACATGCTGTATTCTGATGAACAAGCTTTCTTATCTAAACCTTAACAAACTTAATTAACTAGTATTTTCAAACTTAGTCAATTATTTACAAAGAGGAAAAACAATGTTCCTGTCGAAAATTTTACTGGTACCAAAACTAAGTGCGTCTGAGTTAATAGAAATCGATAGCTTTAGAACCAAAAATCCAAAGCCAGTAGTTTTAACTAGATGTTAGTTATCATTTCATTAACCAACGAAATCCTTTCTAAACTTTTAGGCCATCATTTTAATATCAAAAATTCGAAACTGGTATTCAGTTTTTGTGAAACATTTACAAAATTTCCGTGGCATTCATAAATAAAACAACAAGTATTACTTCATCTGTACGCGAAATCGAATAAAAAATTCAATGTAAGTAATAATAAAAAATCGATTTGGCACGTCATTTCCTCCGAACATTAGCATTCCATTATCGAATGTATCTTTGTTCGAATATACGATTCTCCATAGCTTCAACTTCCTATATCGTTAGGGACACAATGGATGATTCTGATTGCGATTTTTGTAGGGTTCCGAAGTAAAATCGGAACCGTTATAGTTTCGCAATGTCCGTCCGTCCATCTGTCCGTCCATCTGTCTATCCAAAGCAAAGCGCTGAGTTCCTTGGTGCTAGAAAGCTGTATTTTGGCATGGATATACATATTTATTCAAACTCCAGAATCGTAGAATAAAATATTGAAAAACATTTCTTTCTTCCCCTACAGGTAACGCGAGTATGATTTTTTTATTCGCGTACCCTATAGTGTGGGGTTTTGATGAAGTCATCCAAAAATATGATGGGTCTTCAAAAAGCATTTTTGTAACTAGAGGTCCATTTGCGAAATATTTTGTCAAAAATTATTATATTTTAAGCTTATAATTTTATCTATTCATAATGCCTTTCTAATACTATGGCATTATCTAGCCGTGCGTGATGCCGTGATGCAAAACCAGCTGAGGAATTCACCTAGCGGTTACGGAGGAAGGCGTAACATTGTTTCATATTTTATGTTATGCTTAATTACGTTTAATAACTGAAATATGTTGCTGTAAGTACATGCAAGCTTCTAAAGAATTTCTAATGAGGTTCTGTGACCTCTTCTTCTGATTGTCTATTTTTTGAATCAGCCAGAACAAGATAAGGTTCAGAATTGGACTTCAGGGTAGGTTAGTTTATAAATCAACTAGCGCAAATACTAAAGGAAGAAGCGTAATATTGAACTATGTGTCAAATTATTCGTTATTAATAGCTTTGTGACGTCATACAAAATTTTTATTTATGTCTACGTCTCCAACACTGTGTCTGAAATACGTAAAAAACACGGTCAATGATGGGTATTTCTGAGTAAATTTTTACTCTAATATAAATAGAGAATATGTCAGAAATACAAATACAAGGAACATGAACAGAAAATAGATGTTTTGGGCTGTAAAGAAACAGAGACATAATATACGAATATTTACGACAGAATCATCTCATACGATGTTTGCATCAAGGACGCAAATGAAGGTATATAAAAGCTTAAAAGAAGATCCGGGAATGCATTACCGGAGGATTTGTTAGAGGCGTTCCATTTCTTGAGCCTGTAATTATACTGGTATCTTACTCTAAAACCAGAACAGGGAAATGCATCTACAGCTGTAATTTACAGTTTTTAAACACGGAACACTCGTGTGAATATTCCAGAGCTGTTCAGGCGGTATACTCCCAACGGCCACCACTAAAACGGGCACCAGTGGTGACCGTTAGATCAGTGCATTATTTTTTTCATTCCAATTTAATTTTTTTCATTCCAAATTCAGGCGTACTGCGATTGCCACAATCGTAACGTGAAGCGGTAAAAAAACTGGGTAATTATTCATTAGCTACTTATGCTAACATAGCCTTGACAGTTTCCCTTATTAATTCATCATATAAACTATTTTTGAGATTTTTTTCACTTGTCCAACTCAAACCGTTTTGCCGGCAGGGGAGGAGAGGACACTTGACTCTAACCAAAATTAGCACTTTAAAGCCAAATATTTCGCCAACGAATCCCAAATTCCAAAAATGGTCTTTGAATGACTACATCGCCACTTACCATCAGGTGGGATTGTAGTCAAGCATTAACTTATAAAAAAAAGAAGACCTATAATATTTTTGAAAGACCTTTTCAACAACCTGTAGGGGAGGTACCCTGAAAAAAATGTTTTTCAAAGCTTTATTCTACGATTTCTGAGGTTTAATAAATATGTTTCTTATATCCATGCTAAATTAATACTTTCTAGCACTAAGGGACTCGGCGCTTTGCTTCGGATAGATGGACAGACGGACAGACGGACGGACGGATGGATGGACATGATGAAACTATAAGGGTTTCGATTTTACTTCGGAACTCTAAAAATGAGTCTATCTGATTATTGTCCATGTCCGTGTATATAAAAAAAAACTTGTAAAAGTAGGGTTTTGTACTGTACATTGCAGGAACTCTACATTTGTCGTAAAAATATAAGGACTTTGAATAGATTTCCTGTGAACTGTATGTAAAGACCTATATTTTGATTTTTTAACCGACGAAAAAAAGAGAGGTGTTAAAAGTTTGACGTGTCTGTGTATCTGTGTGTCTGTGTATCTGTGTATCTGTATGTGTTTGTGAATCTGTATGTGTCTGTGGCATCGTAGTTCCCAAAAGGATGAACCGATTTTGATCTTTTTTTAGTTTGAAAGGTGACTTAATCGAGAGTGTTCTTAGCTAGGTATGTTCAGTGTAAATAAAACTGGGGGTTCTTAAAATTTTAATTAAGGTTATTCACTAACACTTGAAAAAGTTGTTGTAGTTGATTAAAGTGTGTTCTTTTTCTACACGTGACGAGGTTATAAGTATTAATAAAATCACTAGCTACACTAAATAGCAAACCAATAGCGCAGTTTTAACTTCTAAAATGATCCCTATTACATCACCTCCGTGTCCGTCGGTCGGTAGTTAAGAAAATTTCACGTAACCTTCGTGTAATCTGCGAGCGACCTACTTCTGCACTTCGAGTCGAACCGGTTTACCTAAGCTTTACTGGATAAAGTTCCGTGCAAAATATCACACGTTCTCTGAAATATTTCCACAAGTTAGTCTGTTATGTTTTGTATAAGTTATTTTGTACACTTCATATTTAATAATTAATTAATATGAGCAAAGCATTTGTGACCTGCGGGCCTATTATGAACTTTTATAAAACCATTTAAGTTCCAGGCAATTCATTTCTCGGGCTTTGAACGACGTAAATTGACGACGATTGAACGACGTATGATTGGCTAAAAAAGTGTCACGTGACCGCTTTCGTAACACGAATTTGATGTTTACACTGGAACTTGGCTGGAATTAAGACTTCATAATAGACCGCCTGGTAAAGGAAAACGACCGGGAAAAAACATTTCATAAATTTGTCTGCCCGGTCCAGGAATGGAGCTACAAACCCGGTACCCCTCTGAAGCGTTCAGAGTCCGGTGGCTTGTGTCAGTCCTAAGTGATCAGCAAAGTTAAGCAACAGCGTGCGGGGCACCCTCACTTTTCCGAATTTTTTTTTCGAATTTCATTTTACCGAGAACTATTGGCCGGCGTCTTTTTTAGTAAAGTAAAATCCTTTCATCATGTCCATCTTTCCACCATGTCTTTCCGAAGCAAAGCGCCGGGACTCTTAGTGCTAAAAGGCTGTAATTTGGCATAGATATACATACATATTTATTCAAACTCCAGAATCGTAAAACAAAACTTTGAGGGACGCATTTTGGAAGTCACTTAAATTACGAGTGTGCCATAAGCCAGACCCACTTATTTATAAGGAGGAAACCTTCATTATTTTGCTAATTACAATAAGAGGAAAATAGTGGCAATTTATAACAATAATATATTATGTAAACATATTTAAAATAAGAAAGCCTACAAACATCAAAATTTCAAAAAAAATATATAACGTACAGATTTGGCAATGTTCCAGTCTTGTTATAGATTTTATTTTATTTATCAAATCCTGACAAACGCTAAATATAATAAAGCTTTGATACAATAGTCAATAACCGTTTGACTGTCAGTATTATCTTGTAAAATTGTGAATTTAACGCTCAAAACACCGGAAAAGTCATCACTCATTCGGTTTTTATGACTAACATGAAAAATTACGTTCTCGACACCAATGGACAATAATCGTCAGTCCGTTGTTACGGTGTGATGACTTCGAATTCAATATTAAAATACGTGATGGTAACAGCGAAAAATGGACTCAGTATTTAACAAAACAAAGCTCATATTTAATTGGATTGTGTATATATCCAGAGGTGGAGAACGTTTTTATGTAAGCGGAAGTCCTATCTGCGAGCGTTGCGGCTACCGGTCGGCGACTTCGGTAAATCAATCCGCCATTTTTATCTACCGAGCACTCATATTTCATATTTGCTTTCACATTAGTTGGAACGTTATTTGTTGGAGTAACGTAATATGAAAAATAAACGTATATTTTTGTTCTCTTATTACATCGTTGTCGTAAGTTATTCATCGCGAGAATTTCAATTGGCTTCTAATTCAATTGAAGTGGTATTGTTTCCTCTTGGTAATAATTCGACAAATGACAAAATTTTATTTATGAGCTGCACATCGGAGGGCACAATAAGCCGTCAGTCTTACGCCCCAACTAAGTCCTATATGTCACCCAAAAATATAACTTCTCTATACTTTTATCAAACTATCGTCTTGACCTTTACTACCTGATATTTTGTACAAATGATTGTCAGTTGTTTCGACTGTTTAGACGCTAGTACTATGTAATTAGTAACAAATCAACTAATAATTAGGCATATTTGAATGTGGTAGTGGTTGAAGTGGTTTTACTAGTTAATGACTTACGCCTCAACTAAGTCACTAACGGTTACTTATTTAATATTACCATACAAATTCTGTATTAAGGAGCGATTTAAGTAAACATTAGTGACTCTGAGTTGGGGCGTTAGTTATTGTCTTGTGCTTATTGTGAGTGTCAGAATAGTAAGCAGCCAGTTAAAACCCTACTAACTAAGGGATTAAATTGGGTGATTGTTCAACGACCTCCAACTGATGGGATCAGGAGCTTCGTCTCTTCCGTTTAGCAGGGATCGCTATGCATAGAATCAAGAATTTTATTATTTATCTCTTTTCTTTACTTCTCTCATCAGTATTGAATAAAATAATAAATAATAAAGCTACACACTCATTATCTCACACTAGGATTCCATGGACAGCACACAAAAACAGGAACATACACACCCAGACCGAGAATTGGTGATCGAATCCAAAACCACGATTGGCACGGTCATCCGCCATGGTAACGGTACACGGTAATATTATACAATTATTCACAAAATAGTTATAAAAACTGTTCAAATAATACTATACTGTACTATACTTCAAAGAATATTATACGTCAGCAACTCACCCATAAAAGCTTTTATTATGAAATGGACTGAAAAAGATTACGTCTGCGCAAAACTGTTTATGTTTTCTTAAGCACTTGGATACTAAAAGCTCAATTTTTTGTATTTTATTATTCTCTTATTTTGCTAGTGGCAATTCATTTAAAACCAGCTGCCCCGGCAAACTTTGTACCGCGTAACTAATCAATGCCATGTTACTTTTAATTTTTAACTAAACGGTGTGTGTGTGCGTGGAACTTATATTCAAAAACACCTAAACCGATTTTAGTGATCTTTTGTTTATTGGATTCGTCTTGGTCAGAAAAGCAGAATAACTATAAAAATATTAAAATAAACAACTAAAATTAATACTAAGCGTATCAATCTTAGGATTGTTTTTTTATGGCAAACGAGCTGACGATCCACCTGATGGTAAGTGGCTATCGCCACCCATGAACATCAGCAATACCAAAGGCATCACTGATGCGTTGCCGGCCAAGAAAGAAAGAAGAAAAAGAAAGAAATAACTGACTCTCAAGCCCCCAGCCGGAACACGACGAGTCGTTTGGCGGCTGACTCATGCTCGAGGGTGGGAGCTATCTAGGCGAACCCCTGGAGAAATTATAATAGTAATAATGGTATTAATAATAAAATCAATACTACCAATATAATCCCTTCGAGGGCCCTACCACAGCGGGCCGGATTTAGTCGCCTTTTACGGCGTGGGATCGGGGTTAGTATTCTAAGCCGCCCCAATACGGCTTAAAATTGTTCTTTAAAAAAACGAACGAACAATGTTCTTTAAAAAAAATTGTTCTTTAAAAAAACTAAGTTCCATGATTTTTAGAGTTCTGTAGTAGTGATTTTGTAGTTCTGTTATCATGTATATCCTCAGGAACATCGTATTAAGTGTGCAGAGTGCTAAATTTTCTCATTTCTTTCATTTCCCTTATTTGATTTCTCTTATTATTCATTTGCCAAAACTTTAATGTAATAAATGCGAAAATGTGTTGTTGTTAACGGGTAGAACAATCACAATGGAATGATTCAATCATCAACAATATTAATAAACAATAATTGCATCTATATCTGTGCTTGTAACCACAGCTTGCAACATTATAAGGCGTCACGAACGGAGACAAACTCGGAGAAATTATTTTTGACATACATAGATGGTTCGGGTAGCGGAAAAGTAGTACAAACGGTCACCATAATATTGATTGAAATGATTGAATCATCAAAATTGTGGCGCTTATATACAAGGAAAAACGATTAATATGCACAAAACGATAATAATATGTTCAATAAACACGGATGCATTAGTATAAATAAATAATAATAAATAAATAAAATAAATAACGCTTCAAACTCATAGTCCCACACTAGGATTCCCTGTGTCGTGGGTGCCATGGACAACACACAAGACAAGGACATTATAACAATTATTAATGCCACAATGTTAATTATCACTTGCTTCGGTGAAGGAAAACATCGTGAGGAAACCTGCACACCTGAGAGTTCTCCATAATGTTCTCAAAGGTGTGTGAAGTCTACCAATCCGCACTTGGCCAGCGTGGTAGACTATGGCCTGTACCCCTCACATTGTGAGAGGAGACCCCGAGCCCAGCAGTGGGACAATTATGGGTTGCTGCTTAATGCCACAATGTAAGGAAGAAATAAACAAGAATCAATTTTATTATCAAAGTAATGTGAGGTTATGCTCTTTACTTATCTACTTATGAGCACAACACGATATCTTCAATAAACACGGATCCATTAGCATAAACATGCATTTAATTTTATTATCATAGTAATGTGAGGTCATGATATTTACTTAATTATCAGTAATAAGATAAACGATTGGAATCTACTTATCTATCTTCTATCTATCTATGTACATATACATGTATAAAAGGCAAAAGTGATGGAAAAACTTGATTTAAAAACTGATGTATCGACGCACACGTCAAACTCTAGGGCTAGAAACTCAAAATTTCTAGGATTTAATTAATGAAATTTAATACAACAGTCTAAATCTTGATATTGCTTGCTACGAGGTCGACTCAACTTTATTCACGTAATCCCTATCCGTTCTCATGGTAAAATTTACAAAAAATACAAAACCGCGGTAACGGATAATGGAATTCCACTACACTTTTTTGAAATTTATTTTAAACTCTATTCCTGTCAATTTTCAGTCTAACACATTTTTTTTTTTTTTACAGTGTCGACATTCAGTTAATGTTACTTAGCCCCAAGAATGTTTCCGAACTAACAAAACAAGTTTTATCGCATGTTTTGTAATCGAAGTCTGCAGGGAACATAGTAAAAAAACGATGGTCTTGTTACTTCTTTCTTTCATTCTTATTTTATGAAATTATTAATAAAAATTACATTAGGCAATACTTGCAACTTTTATTGGTGTTCTTGTAAAACTAATTAAACAACGAAGCAAAAAAATAAGATTACATCTTTTTGTATCATAGTTCATCGACTATTACTCATTAAAAACTTGAGAGGTGTCAAGGGACACCCGGATGGAACGAAGTTCTTTTCGATTTAAGTATTGTTTTACGCGCTCAGCAGTGTGATTCAGCAATATGAAACTAGATGGCGCTGTACAACTTTCTGAATCACGCTAGCGCCATCTAAGCACGCGCTAGTTGTACAGCGCCATCTAATTTCATATTACTGAATCACTTCAAAAAGTGTCGTGACAACTTTTCGTAAGAATTTTTTCCGTCTAGCCCCCTTTAATAACGCGCGATAAGGAACTTCGTTCCAACATCCGTTCTGACGTAACGTCTTGGTTAGAATTTTTATTCACGACGCGACGTCGCAACCTAAGACCTAGACGTGTAGTCTTCCATGTAAGTTTCCTATTTTGGTGCATCTTTTCACATGTACAACTCCAACCGCTTAGCTAGTAGAGAGGAGGGGGAGGGGGACACTTAACTCAGGACAGGTTGATAAGATTGCTTAAATAAAATAGGAAAAAATATGACAATCCGTGCTGGTGATGTAATGGGTTTCAGCAGAATATTTTAAAAGAACTAAAAGAGATGAACTAAGATAAAATGAAATAAAAAATAAAACTTACCACCACCGTTATTGTTCAAACGGAAAATATTCTCAAAGTAAAAATTATTGTATATTGAAGTTTGTGACGTTGTTTCAAGAAATAATTGAGATAGCGAATAATCTGTTTTTGTGTTTAATAGGATAAAATTCCTTGGAACAGGTTACGTAAGAAGGCTAAGCTAACCTGAAATCGTAAGAATTTTTGCCTCAAGTTTCTAAAGTAAAACGTCCACGTGAATAATTTTCTATAAAATCGTGTGTTTTGTTGTTTTTTTTTAACTATTTTGTTAAATGAAACTTAATTGCTCCGTGTTTTTGTTTTCTTTCAATATTTTTTAAATATTGAAATGTCATCGGTCCTTGATAAGTATGCCAAATTTAGAATTTAATCCGACGTTTTGAAGGAGTGCAAAATCATGTTCAAAGTTTCCGTTACATAGGCACATATGTATGAAACAAATAAAAGCGTGTTAAAAATAACGATTGTATATTGTCCTCCATAGATTTTTATCCAATATCAGTTTTAAAAACATAACAAAATATTCACATGCGTTTGAAATAGTACTATTGTAAGAACAACATTTTTTGTTTAAATATTTGGCAGTATTGATTGTTATCAGGTATAACCTAATCAAACCTGTTTCGTTCGCGTTTTACGTTTGGCTGTATAGTGTATACTGGTGTACTATTGTATAAAGGTGTACAATAGAATTTTTTTACACGTAGCATGAACGTTTTAATGAATGTGTTGAATACTAGCTGGTGCCGCGGGCGTCAGGGCTTTATCCGCGGAAATATCTTTGTCTCTCATTTTACCCTTATAATAAAATTATAATAAATGAATTGTCAAAAATCCTTTCTTAGCGCTCCCTCATACTATACAGGGTGAATTTTCCAAAGGTGCATGGAGGGCCAAATCTGAAACTACGAGGAATAGCGTAAAATGCTCAGAGGAGTCTCGGGGCCGATTTTGATTAAAACTAAATCTGCATCATTACATTTTTGAAAAATCACTATTCCTAGCCAGGAATCGAACCCGTTGATTTTGAAAAAAAAACACACCCTGTATTATTATACCATTTGATAGTGTCACTGAAAAGGATAAAATTCTGGGAAGTAATGACATACGGTAAACTTAAGGAAAATGTTTAATTTCAATAAAATTCATATTTTTAGTACCGTATCCGTGGACCCGCGGTAATCTGGACTCTTTCTAATATTTATAAGTGTCCCGAAGAATTTTTGAAATTGGTCTAGTAGTTTTTTAAATTTCCATTACAAACAAACAAAAACTCAAAACTTTCCTCTTTAGACTAGTTGAGATAAATATATTTTTGCATTAGCTCTTAGTAGGTATAGTAGTGTTCAATATGATTTAGAGCAATAACCACCCGTTATTAGTCGCGTATTGTGTATTTATGTACCTTGATTTGATTCCTGCGTAGTGAGAACCAAGACTGCATTAATATTCTGCAACATGATTGTGCTATTTGCACTGTCAATATTAATACCGTAGAAATTTCAGCGCTTGTTTAATGAACTATCATATTTTAGCTGTTAGTTTGTCGTAACTGCTAGGGTTAATGAGGTCTTCAAGGTATTTTATGAGAGCTTGCGAGGGAGTAGATCCTCCACTAGTAAGATTGAGGTATCAGCATGGTATCAGGTAAGGCTCTCAGAGTAGGGTAGGTAATAAATAAGGCACAGCTCCGATTCCAGTAAAGTATTTATACAATAATATTAGTATTGTAATAACTCACAGTACTTGTAATATAACGTTGATGTTAAACAACACAAGATAATGTTTTATACGTTGAAAATATTTTTATGATCCTTTTGATACAATATTTGATGGAAGACCCGCTGACAGATGCATTTCGTAAATAAACCCGTCATGATTTAAAAATTGGGAAGAAAAATACATCTGCCAGACAAAGAATATTGAACGAGGTTATTACACCTCGTTAGAAGCTTCTGACTGTGACTTATCTATGGCTCTCAGGTGTTGGAAATTTACATATCGTTATGATTATACGTTTAAACTCAACTAGAATAATGATTATAGTTATTATTATTTGAAGATTGATAATAATTATTATTTGAAGAATGTTCCTAAAGATAAAAATGAATAGGGCAAGTGCGGGTGAGATTGAATGGATTTTTGACGAGGTAAACCGTGTTGATTTGAATTTACTGTTAATCACGAGGTTACCTATAAATTGATTTCACGCCGATTATCTTTCTTTTTTTCTCTTTTTATTGGTCGGCAACGCTCCGACGACACTAGCCACTTACCATTAGATGGATCGTCAGCTCGTTTTTTTGCTATTTTTAATAAAAAATATCTTCCCAGCTCTAAGCCAGAGTACCCTCATAATAGATTATAGTCACCATTTTTTTTAATAAATGCCTACACACTCATACCCCCACAGTATGTTTTTACCTCTGTCGCGGGTCACATGGACGACACATTTAAAATATCACAATAACACCCATGACCCGAGTACAAATATTTATCTGTCACAGAAATATCTGCCCCGGCTGGGAATCGGACCCGGGATCCCTCGATTCGCAGGCAGGGTCGCTACCAACTAGACTACAGGATCTTCTACAAGGTCGACAGTTAAAACCATAGAGTTAATAGTACGCGTGAAGCTGTAAAGGCCAATAGGGCCAACATCAACTTATCATTCGAAACAAGAACCGTAGAGTTACCTGTATATAGGCTTCCCGCCGGTGATCTTCCCAGCTCGGAACCAGAGCACCATGTACACTCGGTCTTCGTTAGTGTCGGGCGTGACGTCACAAGGCAGAGATGCGGTACGCCCCAACACTGCATCCACGTCAACCGTTGATACTGAAAGAGAGATTTTAAATTATTTTTCTACACGATACGAATCATTGTGAACTGAGCAAATTTTTGGTATAATCTGAGTATTCACGATGTTTATTTTGAACTGGACCCTGTTCAGCCGTGACCACGATGCATCTGGGTCGAAATATCGGTGTACTAAGTAAATGTCGTGAGTACCCGTATTAAAGTGAAAATGTGTATTATTCTTGTTTTATTTCATTATTTTATTTATTTAATCTTTATTGACCACAATACAGGATTAAGGTACAAATGGCGAGCTTAATGCTGTATGCATTCTCTGCCAGCTAACCATTAGGCCAAACAGAAACACACGATGAGCGGCATTATAAACAGAGAAAAAAAAACATAAATATCATTAAAAAATAACTGCGTTTTGCTGTGTGAAATAAGTAAAGATTGATAAATATAAATAAATAGTCATCTAAACGATATACGTACATGTAAGTGATATTATGTGAATGAAAAATAAGGCGCATAATACTAACTTAACAATATCTACCACATGAAGTGCACTTTTATTTTGATCAGAAACATTTATCTACAAAAACGGTAACACTGATTGGCTGACCCAATATGGTTGTTGTACTAGGAAAAAAGGATCACGATTAAATTTTCAGATTCGGTTGATAATTTATTTATTTATGCTTTATTGACCCTTAATAAATAAGTGGTACAAAAGGCGGACATAATGCTAAACAGCATTCTCTACCAGTCGACCTTAGGAATGTGCAGAGAATCTCACACACACAGGGACACAGAGGGACTATGGCACCACAAAATAATTTACAACAAATTTTTGAACCTTGTAATAATCGTTGAATCTAAATCGGGTCAACTCAATACCACCTAATCAAGGCTGAATAGTCAGGTTTAAAATTCCGAATATTTGAATAAGGAACGGGTCACTTAATTTAATAAACAGGACATTAATTTATTGATGTTTTACAAGCTTCTATTCAACTTGCTTTGGTTCCAATGACTATGCACTTGAGTGATTATGGTAATATAAATTTGATAATATGGACAAAGACGCATGGAAATGACCAGCTCTGCAACCAGTTCCGCTCAGAATAGTAAATACTTTCGTCTTTTTTTGTAATATTTTTTTTAAAAGATGTGCTGAGGAGTTTCTTTAGGCTTTTCTTCTCTTCCACGACAAAGCACCTACCGAAAAGCCAAAAAATGACGTGCATAAGTGTATCAGTGATACCTATATGAATAAAATATTTTGACTTTGACTTTGATAAATTAAAACTCCAAAGTACTTATAACCACACTCATTTATTGATTAACACATCTCAGAAGATGATTAATACTTTGTTATATTATAACTCAGAATCACAATCACTTATCGCTTCCACTTACTTTGAATTTGCAGTTATGTAATCGCATTCCATATTCGTCCACCATTCTGGTTTCAAATGTGTTGTTTCTCTATGACTATGACCCCCTTTAAAAAATCACTTATACTTTATATCTGTGAATTCATCTGCGGATTATTAGTGATCGAATGCGGAGGAGTGGTTTCACAAAACTAAATCACAAGCACTTATAAATGTATCAATCATCCTTGTGTACCTTATAACCGGGATAAAATTACCCTATTTTCTCGTCCTGGATATGAACTATCTGTGTGCTAGATAAGTAAGATAAACACGTGAAAAAGGGACTAACATCTAAACAAACTTTGACTAACAATATTAGTAAAATAGGATAATAAGATACTAATATTAAAATTACTTAACAGTACGAAGATTTACAACCCTAAACTATTCCAATTAAAGCATTTTGGTCAGTACAAAAACTCGCAATAAATATCTCTTACACTGGCCTGACGTAAAGAACGTTTACGTCACTTACCGCAACATGTATAGCGTTGATTACAAAGTATTTATTATTGCCACATTTCCTTCTTCCCACTGGCAACTTGCCAATCCCGGCAACGGTCCTATTTAAATGGATTTTATAGCGTATACGTATTTAAAAGCAGCTAAAATATAAGTAGTATAATAATTGCAACTACTGTAGGTTATAGATAGCATAAAACTATTATTAACTTATTATAACCTACGGTTGGGCTCTCGTTACATTTTTGTCAATAAAAGGTAATCTATGTATTTTGTGGTTTTAACAACATATAGGTAAAGTTTCAAACAAACAAAGGAACAAACTCAAACTTTAGTTTTAATATTAAGTTAAAATTCAGTACAAAATAGTTACTCTTTCATCATGATGAGGAGTCTAAAACTACTTTTATACGCCATTGCAGTGCGTCTTGGTTAGTTGTATACCCAATCGCAAATTCTTATGCAACTGTCAGCTGACGGCCTTTGATGTAAGGGATTAACTGGAGGTGGTTCTTATCTACAACTAGCTGTGCCTCGCGGTTTCACCACCGTTAGTTTGTGGAAAAAACTAACTAGTTACTTAAATATATGATGTTATATAGCCTATAGCCTTCCTCGATAAATGGACTATCAAACACAAAAATAATTTTTCAATTCGAACCAGTAGTTCCTAAGTGTAGCGCGTTCAACCAAACAAACTCTTCAGCTTTATAATATTAGTATAGAAATATCAATCATATCTATGATTGTTCTGCTCAAGTTAGTCGTATCGTTTTACTACATGACACCCTGCCCTCAGAACCTAAATTTATGGAGGGTCTGGAATCTCACACCATTAAAATTAAATACAAAAAAATATATAACGATAAAAGTTAAAAGTTGATACCACAACTTGGTTATGTAAGTACTTAGCTTGTCCATTTACCAGTTAATGACAACCATAACGATAATAATGTATGGAATAGGATGATGTTATAAACATATTCAGGAACATAATATCCGGTCTCCAGACATATTTGTAGTAATGGGCCCACGTTCGCACACTCTCTTTAGTACGCTGGCCGACTGCCAAATGTTACTAGAAACATATAAACAAAGTAATGATATTATCATATTGGTTTCATTGGCTATGATGAAACAATATGTTAAAGTGCTATCTTTATTGAAGTGAAACTTCTTTAGAACCGTTAGTGATTTGAAACTGGATGCAACGGAAAAACGACAGGTAAGATAATATAACCGCTAATTTCGTATTTCAATTTAAGTTGTTCGTAGCTCAATGGTCAGGACGTAGACACACAATGCTGATGTCATGATGATGCGCAGGTTCGCGTCTCACAATATTTCTTTTGAAGTGAAACTTCTTTAGAACCGTTAGTGATTTGAAACTGGATGCAACGGAAAAACGACAGGTAAGATAATATAACCGCTAATTTCGTATTTCAATTTAAGTTGTTCGTAGCTCAATGGTCTGGACGTAGACACACAATGCTGATGTCATGATGATGCGCAGGTTCGCGTCTCACAATATTTCTTTTTTTTTAGATTTATTTTTTTTTAATTTTATTTTTATACTGTTTTTAAATACTTTCAAATGCTCTTTTAAATATTTTCAAAGAATTTATCAACAAAAAATAAGAATTTCATTCTTTCATTCTGTAGATCGACCAGCCGATTATACAGACAGTAAAAATGCTAAGTTGTATTCATAGATGGCGTGAGGAGTAAGATAGAACATACGTTTTATTGCTAGATAGATTTTTAAAAAGTGCAAAGTTGTATTCATAGATGGCGCTTCGATTTATTGCTTTAAGATTCGATTTATTACTTTTTCACACGGAACACAGAGACAAGAGGTGGAAGTGCGAAGTAGGCGGGGCACAGCGACTAACAGTAAGCGTAGCTCCGCTTACTTGCCCGGATAACATATCTGTCACTGAGCTGCGTCGGTTGTGCATTACATAAATTAAAAGTTGACTTAAATTATAATAATATGACTTATTGTGCAATTTTGGGTGCAAAAATGATAGCAGAGCTAAGAATTTATTTAATGGCAGTGTTTCATACCACAGCCACCCACAGCTAAGCCTAGTTTTATATTTATTTTGTATTAATTCAAATTCAAAACATAAAATTAAAGGAAATAATACATTTTTATGATCAAAAAGCTACTCTATTTACACGGCAATAAGGTTATTTTTATGTTTTAAATGGTACTGCTACTCGACTATTGTTTTCCAGAACATTCTTTGAAAACATTCTTTGCTACTCGGGAAGGGATGGGATAAATTTATCGATATCGGTGTGTTGTAATTTTATTTACGATGTAATATTATACGACCAAGACCCGACTGATTAGGGTTTAAATGGCTATTTATAGAGAAAATATGTTCGTAACCTATAGTTAATACATATAAATAGTATAATGCCAGTTGGCAATCTCTAACAGTGAACTTGGTCAATATTATAATATTATTATGAATAATTATAATAATTATTTGAATATTATGCTTATTTTGGTTTCTATAGTTACTTCTTAGATTTCCTTAAGACGCATAAAGAAAAGAAGACTGGCTTAAAACTACTGGGCGGATCAATTGGTTCCCAGTAAAATCTAGTACCATGCTCAGAGCATTTTTTATAAGAAGAATTCATAGTTTCAGTGACCGTCAATACGGTTTCCGCCACGGCAGATCAGCTGGTGATCTTTTAGTATATCTTACTCATTGCTGGGCAGAAGCAAAAAGGTTGTAAGTTTGGATGTTGCAATTGCGCTCAAAAAATTTTTGGACTAGCGGTCACCCATCCAACTACCGACCGCGCCCGCTGTTGCTTAACTTCTTCGATCGCTTAGGATCGACGCAATCCGCCGGGCTATGAGAGCTTCAAAGCTAGGAAATATAATTCCACGAAAATAAAGGTGTTTAAACTATTCCTTGGCGACACTAGATGGCGCAATTGGTTCTACTACTAAACGTTGTAGGTCGAACAAAAGGAGAATGCCCATTTAGTATGGAGAAATGACTGTACTGACTTTAACATTTTTGTGTCTTGTAAATTACACATACTAACTTTAGTCAGTGTTTATTAACCTACTATTGTAGGAAATACGAGATTTTCAACAAAATTAGTTTGAATTTAGGTTATAGTAAACTCACAGTAATATGGAGCCTATGCCGGCGTATTAAAGTCGATTGCGTATGTAATGTCGTTCTTTTAAGTTTCAAATTCATTTGACAGTCCCAAAACGCCATGTAGTTTATAATGTATTATAATCACAGAACACTATTACTCCTGGCTGATTATAATAATTTTCTAATTCATTTGACAGTCCCCTTAAGTCATCTATTGTTGTATCATAATCATAATGGAATCAATGCAACCTATTGACACGAAGGATCTTAAAATATTTCTGATTGGCCCTTATCCAAACATAAATGGCCCAATGGTTTTCTTTTGTAAAACGGAAGTAAAGTTACTTATTAATTTCAGAAAATTATTCTCAAAGAGGATTTTTTTAGAAAATACGGTATATACTTGAAATATTTTAATTTAATTTTTTGTCCAAAAATCATTGTGACACAATAATTTTTTTGAGAGTACTGGCTATGGGCATTCTTTTTTACCTTTTTTGTATAACGTTAAGGTTGAAATTCATCCTAATTCACATCATTGTTTTTATAGCTAAGCTACGTTGAGCTACATTGAAATTTCACTTATCGACATACTGTTTAGTTAGCTAACGTTAATATAAAAAAGCTACGGCCACGTCTACGCCTTGTAATAGATATAAGCTTTCAAAATTTTGAGCACGTTTTCACATACACACACACAAGTTGTACAAGAACAAGTACCAACATTACCTTGTAGTATACCAGTTTCGATAAATATCGATAATTGTCGATAACGCGGTAAAAGCACCACGCACATCCCTAGGCCTAATTAACCAAAAATATAACTTACCGCTACACATTTAAGGTTGATATTAGATTCCAGTCACGACATCTAGCGTTCAGAAGACGGTATTATTTAATCATTTTCCAATAAGATTGACATTGTAATACAACCAACTGCAATTCAATGTCAACCTTATTACTATATATTAAGTATAGAATTATTTATTACGTAGAATATTGCCATCTAGCGGTGTATAGCTGTGGTATAGCAGAACTTGAAAAGTATTATGATCTTAATTGATAAAGGTACTAAGTTCACTGAATATGACATTGAAAAATAAGAATTAACATCAAATATTAAAGTGAATTTTCAAACATAAATAGCAGGTTTCTCGGACTATTCGTAGTTGACAACTAACAACCAATCAAAATGTAAGTTTGTTAGTTGTAAGTAATACGATTATCCATTTACTTGTGTTTTTTTGGCTAGAACGGTTCCCATACTAATCAACACTTATACCATTTCCACCTCTTGTCTCTGTGTTCCGTGCTTTTTCATATCATTATCTTGAAACCAAAATTTTGGAAAGTTTCACTTCTACCACGTGTGAATTGGACACATGGTATTTTTTTTTATTTTATCACACTCTTATTAATATGACTATATCAGTGTGTACCTATTTTTGTGTTAATTATAGTTGTACTAGCTGTGCCCACGACTTCGTTCGCGTGCGGTATTTCCTGCGTAAACCCCGATCCCCTGGGAACCCTAATCACCTAGGGTATGAAATATAAGATACTTTACGACCTATACTCATATCTAATAAATATACTCAAAAAATTCCGAAAAATCAGCCGAGCCATTTCGGAGGTGTGCGACCACAAACACCATGACACAAGATTTTTTTATAATAATATTAAATTACCTAGTTATAAGTGCATAATTACCGAAATATGACTCACAAGGAGACGGCAAGGGTGTGGGATACCCAAATGATGTTATATGACACTAATAATCGGGTTGAACTTGCCACTTTTCTCTTTATTTTTACCGGTTTTCTGAATCATCAGTTATGTTCCAAAATCCTTATTATTCAATGATATTTTACCTTGATTAAACACCTCTTAATATAATTCGGTTAAATCGCAGTAATTGAAGCAGGTACAACTGATCTGAGCGCAGAACTATCAAAGTTTTAGCGTGAAGGTAAACTTCGCTTTGCCGAAATCTTGAACATTTCGCATTCTAGGTGCTGAAATACTTGCGTGTCGCTCCATGTGGTTAGTCAAATATAAACTTAATAACTGAGAAGTTAAATTTAATATCTATGAACGTGTGAAATTACTAAGTTCACAGCTCTTTTCAATTTATTAGTTGATTGTTAAATTATAAACAAGTAGGCAAACCGTTTCATTTTTGGCCGGTAATACGTTTCTATCCCTTGGTTTTATATACCGAGCTGTTCAATCCAAAGCACAAATTATCATGCCATACAAAGACCTCCTAAATTGTTATCGTTAGACTACTATCTAACGACAAACAAGAAGAACTGACGAACTCTACGACATGAAAGCACTCCAAAAATGTTTCCAGGACTACAACGGTCAGTTTACATACCTAAGTTCTCCGCCGCATTCGCTTGACTCGATCGATCTTACACGTAACTATGAACGCTTCATACAATACCAATGATGTTTCCCTCTTCCTAAACCTACTTCGTATAGAATACAGTCTTTGCTTCCTTCTTATGTTATAAATAAGTTTGCGAAGATGTTTGTTTGAAATTGAATGTTTCTGTTTTCATTGTATTGAAAGGATTGAGATCGTGCACACATAGATCAATGAACAAAACTAGACAAAGGATAATTTTTACCCCGTTTGTGTGTTCCCTTGGGATGATTTGGACGAATTTGTGTGATTTTTATTTGTGAAACCTCTTCTGCGGGCGAAAATTAGTAATAATATGAAAGGAAGGTACATTCCTTTGAATTACTAGATCAACATCTGCCAAATAAAGATCACATTAAATTATAAATGTTCTTCACACTGATACCTAACGTAATAATACGATCAATGTCTTTACTAAGCAACACATCATCCTCCATTACGAATACTCAAATGATACTCTTCATAATAATCGAATCGAAGTCGAATATGACTAAGTGAATATAACTGTTTCTTCCAGTTATATCCTTGCTTTTATTCCTCGGCGATAAAAGGACATGAATATAAATAGGCGTAATATTAAAACGTCTCGGTTTCGCACCGCAAGATATAATCCCCTTTGCTTTATTCTTTTTCTCTATAACAAAAGAGAAGCGAGCAAAGTGAGATACGAAATCAATTTTGTATTTAGGTGTTATCATTGAATTACATTATTATGTATTACATTATTATATTAAACTTTAAAACGATTGAATATTATTATAGATTTATTTATGTCAGACAATGTTAAAACTAAATTATAATTCTCTGGTTGGTCTCATGTGAAGTTAATCTCCTCATAATAATATTTTATTATTATGTAATAAAATTTTGAGAGGATTGAAGAGTCCTTTATTAGTCTAGTGAAGATTGATTTAAGTGGAAATTTAATTAAGATTAGATATAATAGCAGTATTTTACTTTATTTACTTGAAGTTAAAATATTTATTTTCTTTCACCTGGTATTTGGTATAGTTAAATGTTACTTTTACCAATGAAATCTATTACTGATATCACTTTATTAATTAAATAGTTACTCCAATTAAATACCTATATTAGTTGACACGAATGTATTGACATAGGAACTGTCTTATAACTTAAAAATAAAAATATATCGCTTGTCTCTTATCGCAAGTGCTAATATAGTGAGACATTCCGGTTACGTGGAACTGTCACCGCTTCGGGGGCAAGTAATATACACCATCAGTCATACTTAGTAAGAGTTTTCAATTTACTCACCGTGAAGACTAGGTAAATAAAGATAGATTGTTCATTCTTGCATTTATGTGTACCGATTTATTTAGCTGATACTCTTAGAATGGTCATATTAAGTATAATAGGAGGGTACTTTTATTTCATTGGGATATTTGAAATAAAGACTCTTGAAGACTTAAGGCCAGTTATGAATTTGGCGTTTAACATGGACCGTATATCTGTGTGATTAATTTCATTATTACATTTTTTGCGTGAAAGGTAATAACCATCCATACATACACATGAAAAAATTTCCACATTTATAATTTAAGTACGATGAGGTTATCAGTAACTAATAAAAAAAGTTTTTAAAATAAAACTAGTGTTTTTGTTACAGCTTTGTCAGCCATGGACAGATGATAATGTCTACCTACGAGAAAGGGAGACAGCTAAGGGTCTATAGTATGTATATTTAACGTTCGCTGAGAACAAGTCGTGACCCAAAATTACACTCAATTCAATCCCAAGTGTTGAAAGGTGTTAGCCAGTGTAAATTGGTTTTGAAATTAACGTATGAGATTTTGTATAGATCTTATACTCAGACTAGACCTTCAAAGATCACATAGGGAGGAATGCAAACTTACATAATACATGTAAAATATGTTCGAATTATCTAAATCTGTTCAATGGTTTTCACAAGGCACACAAATAAAAGAAGTAGGTTTTAAGTAAACAAATTAAGAATAAAATCTTCAAAAAATCTTATTAGCAGATATATTTCTAAGCACATCTCTAAATTAATGCAAACAGAATAAATGCTAAAAGAATAAAATACATACAAAAGCTCCCCAAAGCAAGTTCTCCAAACCCAATGAAACCTTTAAGACAAAGCCTGGTTTTGATGGCAAATGTCACGCATAATGTATCGGAAATATAAATTATATTAGATTGGGGGTTTCTGGCATAATGGCGGGCCGTACTAATGTGGTCACCTGATTGTGTCGTGTCGACCGCCACTAAAGAATTATTTCACTCATTATGTAGCGACTCCCAGTGGCCCTTGACATGCAATATTTGAGGGTTTGTCTCCGTTGGACCTTGTTCGCTTTTAGATGAAAATCGTTTTTGGTGGTCTATCTTTTGTTTATGTGTGTGATATAAATTTTGTTTTTTTATGTATACATTTGCGAGAAAGATAATAAGTAATAAGCATTTTGCATACCGTTAAAAATTACTTATCATAAATATCAGATAAATATACTTATCTTCCATGTATTTAATTTCAACCAATATAATATTACAATTTTGCGATAAATTTCTAACCATCGCAGAACTTTATACTATAAATATTTACTTACCTATGAGTATACTATAATATTATTATCCATTATCTGCAAGCTGTATTTCCACACGTCATTTGAACATTCTTATAGACAAAGAAAGTATTTACTACTTCAAAAGAACGCACACCTTGCACAAGATATTAGAAAACTAGCTAATAGTGAAATTTCCCTTTTTAAATTATAATAAGTTATCATAGACACATTACTTAGTAAAACTATTAGATTTAGACATAAAAATAATCATTAGGCGCCGGCCACACAGAAAAGACGCAAGACACGGACCCGTCGCAGTCGCGGCGCCCGTTTAATCTACTTTCATACAAAATGTATGCAGCCGTCGCGACGTAAAACATACAGAAAAGACGGGACGCCCGTCGTTTCTGTATGCGTGCTACCGCGACTGCGACGGGTCCGTGTCTTGCGTCTGTTCTGTGTGGTCGGCGCCTTAGCTTCCACCTTCTGAAATGAATCTAAAGACTCATAAATATGTACTATTTTGTTTTGTGCCGTTTTTTCGTCTCGTTTAATGCCTATGGACACACGGAACATGTGCTACTTGTACATGACATTATTGCTTAATTTTGTCAAGGTTAGTGCTTTATAATGTTCAAGTCCTTTCGTTCATTAACATGTCATAACATTAAGACAATATAAAACATATCTACACAATCGCCAATGCAAAATAATTCTTGTATAACTACACCTAATACTGGATACCTTTACACAGTGGAGACGTTACAGACACTTCACGCAAGAACAGATAATATTTTTACTGTCTGCAATATCATATAGTTAAGGTATAATTATTATTACCAGATTTATTGTGTCAGTTTTATTTTTTTTGGGTAAACAAACTTCTGGTATACATAAAGTACATGCACACCCTAAGTAATTGTTACTAAAGTGCTTCTAACGTCCATAGAGGTAAAATAAAAAAATCAAGCTTAATCCTAAATGGACCTCTAACGACAATCAATATATTGATCCACTAATCGATCTAGCTACAGTAAATTTAAGGCACTTGGGTGAAAGCTATAAGTTTAAAAATAACAAAGCGTTAAAAATGTGCAATAGAAAAGTTTTAAAAGCAGCTAAAATCAACGAATCGCAAGTTGTCACAAGAAATTTCGTTCCCGTTACTTATTAGATAAGTTTCCCCGCTCTTATGATAAGCAAAGGTTTTAACACTGAAATGTCGCTAAACTCGAGGAAGAGAAGCTAAGAAAAGCTCTTACGTGTCTCGTTCTCCTAATATATCATATTTTTTCCCGACTCCAAGATATACGAGCGGCGGTTTCGCGCGTGACAACCTTCCGAGGGTAATATTAATAAAATTATTGTGGAAACACGTAGCGAACCTGACCTACTCATCTCGTAGAGAAATACTCAGTATTTTAGATCATAAACGCATCACGAGAAAAAACGTTTAATGATATACTGCAATATCTAACTGCTATTGCTTCTAAAGCCTAGATAAATGGTTAACCAACAACAGTGACTTTATAGTCATTCCCATCTCGCGGTAAGTGGTGAGTAGCGTGTAGCCTTGGATGGTAAATGTAGTAACTTAATAGAACCTATTCACTGTTGCATTAAATATATTATGATTCAATTATTATAAAAACTTTGAAGCCAGTAGCTCCTTTCTTCATAGACAGCCATAATAGACTCTATAAACTCTATTCTTGTAGAAATCCATTGAAAGATGGTGACATCAGAAATGCCTTATGACCTTAGATGAAAGCGGGATAATTTAAATTGGCATAGAAACAACAAAATTGGTACTAATTGTTACTTGTATTATATTTACTGTGCACTTAAAAACTCCAATTCGAAATGAGTATCAATATCGGTGTTCAATCGATCATTGCGATACACAATTCCAATTACACAAAAATTGGAATACATTCGTGCCGATCACAATAAACGGAATACTTTTTTCACATCCCACTTCTGATTAGATTTCGGTCTGAACAACCCCATCCATCGCGCGACCGCAAAAGACTCGACTTTCGCTTTCCATTCGTTTCGCTGTCCAGAAATTTTCGCAATAAAATTAATCGTTCCAATAAAATTGAACCCGAATAGAACCGCCCATGCATGAATACTTTTTAATTGGGTCCCTCTTTTTGCTCTTTTCGTAGTCGTCCAAACGAAAAATCGAACTTGAGCAAGTTTCATGTAGAACGGAGTCGCGCTAAGTGGCTATGGATTTTTCTTGAGAATTCCTTTCATAACTTTCTTTAAGAATTTACTAATCGCTTACGGGAAGAGAAAAAGCGGTCGTATTTAAAGCTGCATTTGAAAAATGTGAGTATCTAAGGGAACGATGACATTAGAAGCAATAAACATGACGATGTTAAACAAGTACTTGAGAATGTTATTAACCTTAGTCTTGGACTATGAATTGTTCTCTAAGTCGTACTATTAAACCGATCTTAAGATCTCTTCCATCTCTAATTTTAGTTTGAGATGCTGAATTAATGTCAAATAGTATGAAAAAAAATATTTGTTATAACTGAGATTGCGCTCTTATGCCGAATCCAGTTTAATACTGGCCTAAGTGTAAGTACTTATTAATTCACAGACTGCACGTGTTTGCTTTTCATTAAAAAAGGGTTCATTGGCTAGGCACGTTCCCGTTACAGAGCAACAAATGGAGCCCTCAATCAGAATGAGCAATTGGTTGTAAACGTAACTCCCATTGGACAGCGTAACCAGACAAGTGCGAGTCGCAAGCTCAATTGGGCTTCGAAACGGCATTGTATTTTAAAATTTTCCACACTTCGACAAAAAAGGAACTCAATTTAAATATTCCATTTTTGTTGCTTGTTCACGCTGCGGATCCGTTTGTATGACGATACGATAAATACGGGTGTGAAGATTGTTGCCAGTTCACAACTCTTTTGGTTTAAAGAATTTTTACCTGACAATGACAACGGCAAGTAGTGTAATGATTTCAGCTCGTATGTATGTAACCGTTCCCAAGGAACTTCAGAACTATTAATTCACAAATGAGGTAATTTTGAAAGTATTTATACGTCGGCTAGTTATAGGCTAGTGATATTAAATTTAATCATTTTTGATGTGAAACATCCATAGGCGAGGGGTAAACCTGAATTTTGGCGCGGTGAGTGGCGACGCTTCGCCGCACTATATTATTATGGTAGGGCAATATGAAAATAATAATAATAACACAATGTGGGTAATCATAAATAAACTTTGTTTGATAGGCTACAGCATACAGTAGGACAAAACTTTCATCATTTTCTAGAGACAATTCGTAATATTGTATTTTTTCATCATGCCATCTTTAGTTCCTGTCATAATCTGTACTTTTATGCCTATTAGTTGTATAAAATAATTTCGATGTTTCACATCTGCCAGCCGCCCCATGACGGCTCACATTTTTTTCTTATTAATAAGTATCCTATATCTTATTCCAGATCTTGGTCTTTGATCTTGGTCTTGATCTTGGTTTTTGCAAGAAAGAGTTTAAGAGCCATTTCGCGGTTAGACGCGCGGAATGAAGAATTTGATGTCAAAAATTAGTATCATAAGAAAGATATTAATGCTGGCAAATGAACTCATAAAATAGATCAATCCTTCATCTTGGATCTTCATTTACCGGAATTTTGAAAATATTAATTTGTTTCTGCGTAACTGTCAATCTAGCATAACTATTTTTCAGCAAAAGGACGACAGAGTCAATTTCATACACTGATTTTCTTTATTAAGTTTTATTAAATTGAGTAAAAAAAAATGTCTAGAGAACACTCATATATTATATTTTGCATTTATTACAAGGGATATACGATTACTATAATATTAGTTTCAAAATTAATTCAATAACATTACCAATTTTCATGGTTTATGCCATGACTTTAACATCGATTTTTGTATTCAATAAAGCGTATTTCCCATCAAAAATTTATGTAGTAATAAAATATGGTCTTTGTCGAATATGACACGTAATTTTTTTTTTATCTTACTGCAAAAAATAATTTATTAAAACGAATTTACTTTACCATATAAAGATACGAACTTACGCGAAATCAAATCAGTCGTGCGGCAGCACTCTTGGACGTCGGACCTATGTCAATTTTTGCTTTAGCCATCTAAGGAATAGATTTCGTAAAAGTAACGTAATTATATTGCCATTGAACAGTCTTGATCACGTGAGAATTTTTAGTTACAGTCAATTGTATTATTTTTAGTT
Organism: Thymelicus lineola; assembly: GCA_963932265.1. NCBI lineage: Eukaryota > Metazoa > Arthropoda > Insecta > Lepidoptera > Hesperiidae > Thymelicus > Thymelicus lineola. Next base: position 5,820,814 of record OZ010699.1, on the reverse strand, counting down.
TTCTATAATTTTCAGGGTTTTGTAGTCAAATCGGAAACATGTCTAGTCCGTTCATTATTTCAACCGGCCGGCTAGCCCGTCCGGCCGTCCGTCCTTCCGTCCGTCCGTCTGTCCGTTCCGTATGATTTTTTCTTCGTCTACCCCTTAATGTGGGGTATCGTTGAAAAGGTCTTTCAAAAATATTATAGGTTTCAAAAGACCATTTTTCAATTCAGGGGTCCGTTTGCGTAATATTCTGCTTTAAACATCTTTGGTTTGAAGAAAACAATAGAAATTAAGTAACTATTTCTTTCCAATTTATGTAGTGTAAGTAGTAACGGAGAAAATCACGAACATACATATGTACAAAATATAACTATATCTATACTAATCTATACTATTACTATTGTAATATTATAAAGCTGAAAAGTTTGTTTGTTTGTTTGGTTGAACGCGCTAATCTCAGGAACTACTGGTTTGAATTGAAAAATTCTTTTTGTATTGGATAGTTCATTTATCGAAGAAGGCTTTAGGCTATCGGATTTTTGGAAATTCAACCCCTATTGGGTTGGAAGTCACTGCTGTAATTTGAAATAAAACATTGTCCGTTTTTAGACATTAGTTACTGTTTACAGTATTTAGGTTTTTTGTTATATGTGTAAATTACATATTTACATAGAAAAAAAATAATAAATAATTATAACTTGTATACACATACCCTTTATTTATACAACTTTTAGATCAATCTGTACTTTATAGAGTTCCGTACCCAAACGGTGTCAACGGGACCCTATTGCTAAGCCAAAATGTTGGAATGATAGAAGCTCCGACATTAGTCAGCTATTATTAGTCACTTATTATTAGTCAAAGATAATACATTCGTTGTTTGGAAACTCTCGTGCACCCAAGTTCCTTGAACTCCCCAAAACTCACGTATCTCAAATACACAACACAAATACAAATCACCCTCTCATTTTTTCCCTTCACAACCCCTCGCCTCTCCCTAAACCCCCCCCCCCTCAATTCTTCACCCAAAAGTGGAATTTTGCGTCGTGATAATCTGGGAGGCATCCGGGCAAATACCGCACTCATCAGGTAGGCGCAGATCGGCAGATCAGGATATCGGGATATAGATTTTTGGAAAACCGGAAATCCCGGATATCTCGGAGACGGTGCGTCCTAGACAAGTTTAGACGGAAATTTCAACCCCCTTTAGTAAAGCCCCAAACCTTATTGCTAAATCTTACTGAACCCACTTTTACCCCCCCCCCCCTCCCCAAATTTTCCTAAAATACCATATATCTCCTAAACGGTACGTCCTAGACGATTTCCGACTGAATTTCCATCCGCCCTGTGGAACTCATACTTGCAACATTACCCAATCTTATTGGGCCCAACCTTAACCCCCCCCCCCTCCCAAATTTTCCGAAAACTCCTTATATCTCCTAAACGGTGCGTCCTAGACGATTTCCGAAAGGATCGAGTAAAAGTTGTAGCCCATAAAAAGATTGACATTTTATGTGCCATACATTTTTCTTGTAGAGCAAGTGGTTTGGGAGGAAAGTGCGAATTTCGTTTCTCATAATTTATTATACTAGACTATTGTCAATATTTTGTTTTGTAAACCAACAGAAAACAATAAAGAATTCGTTTTTAACATTCAAAGAATAGTGTTCTGAATATCTTCTTTTTAAAGCTGTAATCATTTTTGTGTATGGATTGTATTTACCTTTATTTTTACGTTATCTTTTGTATCACGGTAATGATTAGGGTATCGAAAACCGATCCTGTTTTAAATTACCGGGATTTTCGGTACTCGCCTATGCTGGAACCGGGATTCCCGGGATTTTCAGTTCTTTCGGGATTATTTTACCACGGCTTTCCCCGCGTGAAAATAGTTAGTATCGCGTTTCCTATTTTATCTCTCAGGAGCATTAAATAGGGAAAAACTGTTTTCTACCCAAATCCGTATAGTCGTTTGCCGTGATTGAGTAACCATCATACTATTATACCTTACATGCAAACATAAGTTTCGTATTAATTGTATGCAAGCAACACAATTGTATTGCACAATTCAGCACTGCTTGGACGAGAAAAAAGAGTTAAATCATCTTCATTTATATTAGAAAAATATCGATCTGGGTTGTGTAAATAATATTATATTAGTATAGCTGCTTCATGTAGCCGACGTTCTGAATATCTTCTTTTTAAAGCTGTAATCATTTTTGTGTATGGATTGTATTTACCTTTATTTTTACGTTATCTTTTGTATCACGACGCGACATATTTTTATTTCCCAAAAGTTCAGAAAATCCCGGTTCTTTTATTTTGTTTCCCGGTTCTTTTATTTTGTTTCCTGGTTCTTTTGAAAAGTACCGTATTCCTTTGTAAATCCCGGGATTTTTGGTTCCGGGATTTCCCGGTTCTATACCCTCCGATTGATTTGAATTTAGGTATACCTATGTATTTCGACGCGCTGCGAATATCGCAGGCAAAATGGACGCATATTGCATTTTATAGATCACCTTGAAAAAACGTGATTTTTAATTTTTCACGTTGATTTTCCAAAATATTGATTTTTGCAATATGCATCTATTGGACATCTTTATTGTGATGTACCTAAGTAGGTACCTAAAATGTATTATGTAAATAAGTTACCGATAATGGTACTACTACATTGTACTCTTAATTGTTATATAAACTTATATTGTCACAAACCAGATACATGTATGTGGTCACAAAGTGTATAATTAAAATTATATGTTCATAATTTTAAAATTTTTACGTTTGAAAGTATCAAGAAGATTACTCGCACAGAACTGAGGTCAAGCGCGACGCGAGCCGCGCGAGGCAATATCACGCCGCGGAGCCGCTTCAAATACCTATAGTTTATCAACCGAGTTTTGCGAAATGGCTCTTAATACTAACTGAACGACTATGTAGTCTATAGAAAATGCCGACGTTGGGTTATTTTAATTTTTAATGAATAGTCTGGTTAGGATTTTTTCCTAGCCCAATTTTAATATATTTTTGAATAAACGTGCTGAATTGGATATGAAACATTTTTCATCTCTTAAACAGATGGCTGAAGGTCGCTTCTAGTTTTTACTTGTTTTACTAACTTTGTGTGAATAATTTTACTTTGTTTTACAATTAAAGACTGTAGTGATACAAGGTGTAAAAGAACTTAATAACACGTGTAGTTATCATTATACTATAATTAGCGAGTGAGTACGATATACTATATGTATTTTAGTACGTTGTATAAAGTATAAATCACCACACCCAGCTAACACGTGTTTCACATGAAAACGGAGCGTCATCGAAGTCAAGTTAACTCTAGGACGGTAAGCCGCAAAGTAAATTAATGCTTTAGATTAGTAATGAGTTTCGGCAAACTATTAATAATGTTATTATTACAGCCAGTTATTGCTATGAATCATAATATTATGATATATAAATGATGATATAGACACTGTTGGTAACTAAACAATGCTTACACATATTTATTTTAACACAGTCATGTGAATTAAGTGTAAATGATGAAATTGGACATCATTGATATAAGTATATACTCATTCATAATATTACTAGGATAAACTTAAACATGATAACATAGTTACCTGGTTCCCTAACTAAAGGCATCATGCCTTTAGTATAACTGATACATTATTGGCCATTTACATTTAAAAATTCGATAAAACTCCGTATAGTATTCGTAGGCTTCGAACCGGAAATATATTGGCCGTTTCATTTTCGACAAGAATTGCGTTTAAACGAGTGCCCACTTGAGTATTTGTTTAATCTGACTCATTTATCGAGTCTTTGTTGTACGCGGAAAGTAGAATACGAAAGTCATGATCGAATCTAATGTGCATTATATTATCTGGAGATGTTTACATTAAAATATACAAACGCAGTGCGATAATTACGCAATAGAAATATTCCCACAGACTCGGTCTCTTCAGAGGCTAGGGATTATGTTAAAAACGATTGAATTCAGAGAGTTGTTGGCAGCTAGGCGATCTCAACTGTGGTCCTACGATCGCGTTTAAAACCAATCACATATTTACGTCCTCTTACACTGTTATCTTGAAAACTCTTGGTCTTTTTTACTAGTATTGTGTGTGTGTGTATTGTATTGTATTGTATTGTGTACTGTGAGATAAAGGATTCCTTGAGAACCAAATATAATCCATCCTAAGCTACTACTATTGAGTTCAACCATTAGTATGGATTCAGCCAATAAAGTCCACTACAAGCACTGGTTTCTCCTTTACACTAAGATTGCCTATATCATACACCACCAACCGTGAAATGGTTAGTCACTACAACAGCCATTATACAGCGCTTATATAATAAAGTTTATAGAATTCTAACAAAGTAACTTAAGAAAGAAAACAAAGAAATAACTGGCTCGCAAGCCCCCACAAGAGGGTGGAAGCTATCCAGGCGGACCCTACGGTGAAATAATAATAATACTAATGGTATTAAAGAAATATAAAGATGGACATTATCAATATAATCTCTCTGAAGAGCCTCTCTGGTATTTTATGTCACCCCAATACGCCCAAAAGGATAATATGTACATTAAAAAATCAACCGATCCTGCTAGATTGTTCCATCTACTTTCAGCGTACGCGTGGCCTTACCCCGCTGCCACAGCCAACGAAAAAATCCAATTAGACTCGTTAACTAGCGAACCGTAATGACTCTTTAATTAAAGTCCAGTCAATACACTTGTATATGGAGATCACGTAGATTGACTTCATTAAGTCGAACTGTTAGAATTTAATGTAATTTTGTGATTACATTACATTAGTTATTTTTTACAGACATCACATATTACTTGAATTAACGGGCCCTTAATTTTTGCAGTTTGAACATGATTTTTTTAACCTTCGGCATACAAGGTGAAAAATAATCCTTACCCGTACAACGTGGGGTTAAAATAACCCCTTAGTAAATATCTATCTATTAAGGGTATTATTTAAATACAACGGCTTAGATACGGTTTTTGGCTTATTAAGTTATGAAGTAATAATTAAAACCCAATATAATTAAGAAAATAAACTTTAATCATAAAAAAAACACAAAATGCAAAAGTGCTTCTAAAATTCAACGAATTTTAAACGAAAAATAACGTGGGACTTTATGTTTATAGTAAGTTTTGGTCTAAGACAATATTATAAAACTAGAAATATTTAAAATTATAAAAAAATATAAAAATAATTAAGTTTGTCTATTCTAGCAAGAACATTCGTTATATTATTCAGTACAGTTTTTTTACACCGTCCCATACAACGTGGGGTTAAAAACACCCGGGACCCGCTATATGCACGTGCACACACGATCACGGTCCGTGCAGCACAGACCCAAGGTCACGAGTCGACCCGGCAACGCTTAACGCCCAGCTACTGGGAATTTCAATGTTATTGCTCGATTATTACTCATAAATCAACGTATTTTTCTCGAGCTGGGGTTAAAAATACCCCACGTTGTATGCCGAAGGTTAATTGATTATAGGAAAATGTTCTCAGAAAAGGTCTGCTGTGACCGTGATATGAGTGATACACACATCACCTATGGGTTCATTTCTTTTCCAATACAGAATTGGTGATCTCTTTTGGTGTTGTTTACGGGCGACGATGACCCCTTATCACCTCGTTATCACCTTATCTTCTCGTGTGACGACACACATTTACATAAGAAATGAATACTAAGTACCATGCACGAATACAAATGGAATAAAGCTTTATAGTAGTTCAATGATTCTCAAGAAGAAGATCTCAAAAGAAAAGAAGCGGGATAGTACCATAGTCCGAACGTAAGAAAGAATAATAAAGCAAATAAAAATTATAACATTGTGGGTACTGCTTAGAACTATACAATACCTATTTACTGAACAAGTCCTAACAAATGCCTGCTGTCGTAAGGTTGTCAGTGAAGGACCCCGAGACGCTAAACGCATTACCGCTGCTAGAGCATTATGGCAGGTATTAATTGCGTGCCCGAGGATACCATTAATGCAATTTTCTACGTCATAGCGTTTCAGAAAAACATGTCTTAAGAAAATTAAATAAGAAGTACATCGAGTACAATTGGAAGCTTATGAATTATAAAACTATGATTGTATTTAAAATGAAATAAAAATTAACTCTGCAATTATGTTATTAAACTTTATTGAACATGATGATGAATTTTTAAACGCTATATTATGCTTACCATGGTTTTGTGGTAAGCGTATAATTGTAATAATTATTGCTTAGCTACTGAAGAGACCTTCAATGCTAGAAAGCCGAAAATTGGCATGGATATACAGATTCTAGAAAGTCGTAGAATAAAATCTAAGATACCTCCCCTACAAGTAAGGTGAGGGTGATTGTATTTTCTAGTCTACCCCATGTGTGTGGGGAATGGCATGTCGTTGAATGGGAATTGAATAGGTCAAAGGCAATGACCATTTTTCGATTCATTAATCATCAAATTTGGTAAGGGTCAAGTGTCTCATTCTACCGCTGACATATTTAGAATTACTACTTTAGAATTACTCGTTTCGCTCGGGATTCCACTCTACAATCCTTCGCCTTGCTCTGGATATAAAGAAATACTCTCCGCTTTAAAATAGTTGTTTGCTTCCTAGGTAAATAATCTTGTCTACTACAACTTGAACGTAGAAAATTTACTAGCTCCCATAAAAAAGGCAGCCATTATAATAGGGTGAAAAATTTGTAGGTATGAGCCGCGCCATTAAAGAAACGAATTAAAATAGCGGAAATTATCATTCCTCTTCACTCGCACGCTAAAGACAGGAATAACGTGCAAGTGAGGGAGAATGATAACTTCCGCCATTTTAGATTCGTTTCTTTAATGGCGTGGCTTATATAACATTTTTACAACGAAATATTTCTTTAGAATTTTTTAAACAAACGCGACGGCAACGAAATCGTAGCAATTTAATAGGTGAAAATGTTCATACACGTCTATAGACGCTGGCAAAACTAGAGTTGCAAATTGAATGGGCTTTGCATGCATAATAATTCTCATACACTTTGCTACATACACAGAAATACGTATAACAATTTTACTATTTCTGTTCAGTGATAGAACTAACAGCTCAACCTCTAACGTTGTTTTCACTTGCAAATTCATTTCCTAAATTCACATTTTGCTGTTTCATCCATCTACAATAAAACAGCTATTGCGGTAAAACATGTGACGATATTGCTTCGTAATGTGAACATTTTAGAAACAATTTTGTTAGATCTTTAAACCTATGTGCACTGATGAAATATTTAGCAGTTTATATATTACTGTATATACATTACTAGCTGACCCGGCGAACTTCGTATCGCCTAACAATTGGTTAGTTATCGACCGGAGAGGAAAAATGATTAAATTACTAAAATGGCTATTAAAAAATAAGGGTTGATCGTAGAAGGGTGAAAATTGAGGATTGTATGTATTTTTGTATGTTGTATCATAAAAAAATAGAAATTAAAAATTTTGTCTAAAAAATAAAAATAAAAATTTTGGGGTGGACTACCCCTAACATTTAGGGGGATGAAAAATAGATGTTGGCGGATTCTCATAGATACCGGATAAGCACAAAAAATTTCATTAAAATCGGTCAAGCCGTTTCGGAGGAGTATGGCAACGAAAACTGTGACACGAGAATTTTATATATTAGATTATTTAAAAAAATGGAGAATAAGCAGACAAGCGACCTGACGGTAAACGATCACTGTTATATATTTACATCAGTACCAAAGGCAAATCACTGATGCGTCTTCTGTAGTCCACTGTTGCCGCCGAGCGCATCACGTTACTTCGCTAATGCATATTTTGTAAGTTTTACTTACTTTTAACTGGCTATGAAGTGTTTTAATTATGAATCGATTGCAGGGTCGTTATTAATATTCCCGAGCGGATTTTCCATTTCCTATTAATTGATATAAGTATTGACGATATTCTTTAATATTGCAGAAAGGTGAAAGACATGACTAGTCTGCACATTTTTTACCTTCTAAGCTAAATGATCTTTAAGGTTAGAATCTGGGGGCATGGTCGTGCCCCCGCCAAGACGAGGGCACTACCTACCTTTTCTCGAATCGCTTCGTCATTATTTTCAACCCTCATAACTTGAGTTTCGATTATATTAGATAAACAAAATTCACGGGATATGATTTCAATAGTAGACTCATTAGAAATATAAAGTTTCAATTACATAGCACTTATACTTTAGATTTTATTGATATCTAAAAAACCCCGGTTGCATCACTCATTCAAGATCATCAAAATTAATTCGTACTTCCTGAAGTCCTACAAAGCTGGAATTTGGTATGTGAGCTTTTATTTGTACACAAACAACAAAAAATTCTAAAAATTTGAACTTTTACCCCCAACTCCTTAAAAGAGGGGATGGAAATTTGTATGAGACATTCGCAAATTTTGATGCTAGAGGTCTGAAAAATGATATAGAGACTCCTTGCTATAAATAATAAAATATCTATTTCAGGATTTTAAGTAAATCATCCCACACCCTTTAAATTAGGCAAGGAAATTTTATATGGGTTTTGTTATATATTCGCGTATATTTTTATAAGTAACTTACAAAAAGAAGCGATATCCCACCAGAAACATTTTCATGTAAATGTTGCCAAGACGAGACCATAAAGCTCTACATCAAAAAGTTATTAGATCTCATGTAGAGTCAAGCTTCTAACTCTACACGCCCTTCGTTACGCACGGTTTCGTATTGGCAACATTTTGCATGAAAATGTTTTAATAATATATTTTAATAATATTTTATAATAGCTAATAATTATCCATGGCATTTTATAAGAAATGATAAAATTCGTACATGTTCGATTAACGACATAGCTCAAATACTAACTGATAAAGTTGGCAGTAATTCACGATGCAATTTATATTCATAGCACTAGTAATCGTTAGTTCTACTAATATTATAAATACGAAAGTGTGTGAAGATGTTTGGATTTTTGGGTAAACATCACATGCTAATCATTGCACGCACTAAGATGTGCCACACAGACAGACCATATTCAGTCTTAAAAAAGGGTAAATTTTATCTCGGTTACTTGTTCTCGTGGAATGATTTGGACGTTTATAAAGCAAAAAAAGCAAAGCAACAACCCATAATTGTCCCACTGCTGGGCTCGGGGTCTCCTCTCACAATGTGAGGGGTATAGGCCATAGTCTACCACGCTGGCCAAGTGCGGATTGGTAGACTTCACACACCTTCGAGAACTTTATGGAGAACTCTCAGGTGTGCAGGTTTCCTCACGATGTTTTCCTTCACCGAAGCAAGTGATAATTAACTTCTAATACGTACATAATATTTGAAAATTAGAGGTGCGTGCCAGGATTTGAACTCGGGCCCCTTGGTTAGGGAGACCAATGTTCTAACCGCTAGGCTATCACTGCTTCTAATGTTTTACTGTTTATAATGTTTGTGAAATTAAAGAAAACTTATGACTACAACTTCTCAAATGTGCTATGTTTTGGACTACGATAATAATTATATGAATAGTGTCTTGTCAGTCATGTCTATTTATTGTGTCACGCGCCAAAGCAACTATGCTTAGTTTAGTGGCAGTCCTGAATGTTCTTCTGAAAGTTATAATATGAAATGGGATGGTCTTTGGGACAAAATTACAGGCAATATACTCGTTGTGGTTGCTAGGATGCTCTTCAATTTATTGTAATGATTTGCGTACGTTAAAAATATTTGAATAAATTGAAGGTTTTGAGGTTAGAAAAAGGAATGAAATTGGAAATGATTTTTACAAAAAAAATAAACATTTTATTTTGTATTTGAGTACAAAATAAAACCTCCTAGTCAGCCATATAATACTGAAAAATACCCACGAAATTTAAGAGCTGTTAATTTGCATGGATTCTTTATAAAGGTCCTGCGTATTAAAATGCTTTTCAGTTATACTCGCGTGGAATACGGCGGTCTTTAATTCAAAGTCAAAAATTTTTATTTTTCAGACAACAAGATCCAGTTCTTACCAACTATGTAAGTATGAAAATTAATAAGCTTCACGAAGAAAAGAAGAGTCAAATATACGATTAAATTAAAGTATAAAAAAATTATGGACCAAACATCACTTCATGTGGATACAAACTGAGCCCGAAACAAATAGGAATATCTTTATTTACCTGAAGCGAAACGAACATTTCTGTGACATAAATTGCTATGGCCGAAAATCGAACCGGGACTGAAATGTAGTCAGTCATTTTGAATATAAATAAATAAATAAATTTAACTATGAAATTTAACAATGAAATCACTATAAATATTTTACAAAAAAATTACCAACTTCACAAAAAACCTTAATAAACACTATAGGTACTTTTTATATTAGAGAAGTTCCCTCAAATTCTCATAAATCCTATTTCAGATCTTAATTCTGATAAATACGGAACCATCCATCTGGATGTATCCGTTCAGATAAAAAGAATTTTCCAAATCGGTTGATAAATGACGGAGCCCTGAAATAACAAAATTCACAAAAAAACGACCAAATTCAGAACCCCTTCTTTTTTCAAGTTGGTTAAAAAAATGTTTCTTTCTTTTCTCCTCTCTTTCTTGGCCGGCAACGCATTAGTGATACCTTTGTTGTTCAGCTGTCCGTGGGCGATAACCATCACAATATGGATCGTCAGCTAATGTGTAACTTAGCGTATGCAATAGAGACAATACGGCTACAATAGACCGCATTATCGTAGTGGCCCTTGGAAAACTGGTAGTTGTCCCAATACAATATAATATCTTTATTTGCATGAACATGGGTAATATACATAAAGGAATAATATACATTAAATTTAAGTTCCACCTGCTAAGGTATGCAAATATTAAAATAAATAATTTAATTTTCCATTACAATTAAAATTTTATCATTCAAGCCCGAAGTTTTAAATAATAAAATGTATTATACAATACGTATAGTAACTTACCTAAATCCTCGGCGTCCTCACTCCACTCTCCCTCCTGTGCCCAGCAAGCCGTCAGCATCACTAACAAACGAATCCACTTTACCGAGCACATTTCAACTTACGTCACTATTACATTGTGAACACTGACACTACACCCGGCGCACTCACTCCAAACTAACGTTCAGATATTTAAATTCTTTTGCCCTTATTTCTATTAACATTGGCATTTCGAAATCTCTCGCTTAGTTTCAAATGTATTTACTTTAAAATACTTTGTTACGAATCTGTTAAAACAGAAATACTTTTGAAGTACTTGTTGAGGATGTTAGAAAATTTAAATGAAGGATACAATAATTATAAATTCAGTTTATCAATTATTTGATTTAGGGAAACATAACATGTGGTATAGTTTGCATGAGATACCCAGTAAGCAGTGCCGGATTTATATTTTTTATGAGTGTAGGCCAATTTATTTCCGCCGCCCAATGTACCTTTCTCAAATAATAATTTTCCATTCATAGTAAGGAAGGCACTGAATTAGTCACTAAGAAAGTGCGTAAAAAAACAAGAATTACAATTTTTTGCGACACTTTTTAATAGCAAAATCATCTATAGTATATCATCTTCTGAAATCTGCCGCCCCTAGGACGCTGCCGCCCCTAGGCCGCGGCCTATACGGCCTATTGACAAATCCAGGACTGCCAGTAAGTATAATAAACCTTGTTAGAAATTTCCTTTGCTTTACTATTAAATATTCAAACACCTTAAATAATATTAACTTATTGGTTTACTAACTGATATTAAAATTTGATTTAGTTGTTAGGTACGCGATCAATACAACTCAAGCTAGTGCGCTTTACTTCCCTAGACGTATCGCCATGAAACCCTATCGAGTCAGGATTCCTTTGATTTGCCGTGAGAAGTATCCCATAACTATATAAAGTACTCTGTGAGTATCCCGTTGTTAAGTGTCATCAGCTAGTTTCTGATGATGAAGCCGAACGAAAAGTGGTAACGATGAAAGACTGTAAACATTCTAAAAAAAATGTATGCATGTATGTAACCGATGACCTCAGAAACAGCTTAGCTAATTTTAATAGTGAAAACTGTTGTATTAATCTTCGAGTGATATCTATTTTGTATTTTTATTTAAATCAGTTAACAAACAAAAGAAGTACACGTATGTCAAAATAACAAATAACAAAAGCGGTAAAATGGGTCAACTATTTATTATTCTGTCTTTAAATTATGATAGAAAATGTTTAATACTTAGTACATTCAAAGTAAATTAAATGTATTATGAGGTTTATCCCTTTTTGATGCTTACGGAACTCCAGTTTATTCTTATAGAATATCCTTTTATTATCATATTCACAAACATTGCCTATTTGTAGCTTTTAACGCTTTTGATTCATGCAATTTAATTGGACCGGAAAAGCTGCACTAATTACAAACGCACTGCATCGCCGCACATCACATTCCAATAAAAAAAGTTTAAAAGCGAGTCGGTCATGCAATAAGCGATTCGTGATTTTTGCTATTAGCGGCTTCAAACAGGATTTGGGTCGTTTAAGTAGCTTAGATGCACACTTCACAATACATAATCTAACATTTTAACAAAAAAATAACCGACTTCAAATGAAGTACATTGTACTTTTGACATGGATACCATTGTCAGATCTCGCTCAAATTTATGTGGGACGACACAACAAGCACCAGCTTTCGATTAAAATAAAAATCATCCAAATCGATTCACCCAGTCCAAAGTTCTGAGATAACAAACATAAAAAAAATATAGTCGAATTGAGAACTTCCTCCTTTTTTTTGAAGTCAGTTAAAAATATGGTATTAAACAGTACTTTTTTATGGACGTAGGTACTTACGCAAGAGGGTGATAGCTATCTAGGCGGACCCCACGGAGGAATAACAGTAGTAATACTTTTAATGCATGATTAATGATTATTCCCTGGATAGCCTTGGTAACCCTTGGTAAGGATGGTAACCCTTGAGCATGAGTGACCCCAAGCGATTCGTCATGTTCCGGCTGTGTCTGGGGCTATTTCTTCTTTCTTTCTTGGCCAGGAACGCATCAGTTATGCCTTTGGTGTTACTGATATTCATAGGCACGATAGCCACTTACCATCAGGTGGATCGTCAGCTCGTTTGCAGCCGGCAACTTAACCTGGTAAGTTGTGATTACTGGTAACGCTTGTTAAAAAATACATAGTTTTCTTACATAATTACTTAATTATAAACTTGTCTGTGGAGTCACTATGCCAGTACAACTGCTCGGTATCTGTGGTCGATGACGACCAAAACGGACGGCCTGTCAAAGTCAAGAAAATGACAGCGCGCCTTTGCCGGCTTCTCGCGCTTTAAAAACGTCACTTTTTTTCGCCCTGATCTTCCGGCAACATACGGTGTGACTCTGTATAACGACGTGGAAACTTCTAGAAGGCCTAAAGTAACAAAATAATCAAGAGCAATAATTATCAAGGAAGAAAACAGAAGTAGGTACCTACAGAAGCTTGTTCAAGGGTTGCCCGCGGGTGACCTCCCTTAAATCAAGGATTCAAGAAGCGCCGGCCGTACTGGTAAGTACTTACAACTTTACAGACAAGCATTGAAAATCAAAATTACAGTCCATTCTCTTTATACAAAATCGAACTAGCGATACCATTCTTACTGGTCCTTCAAACCGAGGATAACATAATTGCGTATAAGCACGCTTACAAGTTTCTTCTAATGTAATAGACAAATCGTGTTAGTACATTTGGAATACCTATATAATTCGGTATAAAACGTGATACATATAGGTAGTCTAGACTTGTGTTCATTGTATGGTATTGTGGCTGCTATTATAGGTTATAAACTTAAGTTAGACATTTATGGATGATGTTCTAACTTATAATAAGTTTTGTTTGGTTAAAACATTTTAGATAGGTATTTAAACTTTATCTAAGTAGAATATCTTTGTAGGTTAAAGGAAACAATAAGTCTAATCAGACAGTAACAACAATATTAAGTGCTTAATTTGTTCTTGGCTAATTGAAAGTCATAACCTTCTTGCACTTTGTTGTAAGTGAATAATCCCACCAAAAACATAAATGTAAAAAAGGAGAGCCAAGTTCAATACAAAAATAATGCTTGGCTGTGGGCTTCGCCGCAAAAAGAATGGAGATCTAAATGAGTGCCAAGTTCTAAGAAAAATCTAAATATGTATTTATAGGAACAAAATAACATTATGAACAAGTATTAAACTCTATTTCCTTGCTTTATTGCATACCTATAACAATTGCTGTTATTTAAAAAAGTGAGATCTTAAAGTAGGTTAGATTTGACTTGGCCAGTTTTTATCAGACTGACTTTTATGACTGATGTAATGAAAACTGGCCAAGTCAAATCTAGCCTACTTTAAGATCTCACATTTTTAAATAACAGCAATTGTTATAGGTATCCAATAAAGCAAAGAAATAAAATTTAATACTTGTTCATAATGTTATTTTGTTCCTATAAATACATATTTAGATTTTGCATAGAACTTGGCACTCATTTAGATCTCCATTCTTTTTGCGGCGAAGCCCACAGCCAAGCATTATTTTTGTATTGAACTTGGCTCTCCTTTTTTACATTTATGTTTTTGGTGGGATATCATTACTTTTTGTAAAGAAAAATATACTCTGTTCACAAATGTTAGAGACTAAATTGACGTTTCATGGGTGGAAACGCATAAAATTACGGGTGGGGCTGCGGTGCGGTCTACAACAGCTATGTTCGAATATCTATTTGGCGGACACTAACGCCATTGATTAGGGTGACATAACTCAGCAAACTTCACTCCGTTTAAAACAGCCATGTTCATATACACAATAAAGGTCGTATTGAAAATCAGTAGCCGTCGTTACCCTTTTTGTTTCTCCGGGGGGGAGAATGCATTACGCATACCACCTGGTTGCAGGGGGACATTCGCGACCCCGCCAGTGGCAGCTGCCCACAAGCGGCTCTATCGCGAAAGCCGTTCACGATGGGCGCACCAGATGGTAAGGTGCGCCTCCCCCCTCGGCCTCCACCAGTACTGTAACAGACTCCCCCCGAGTCAGCTACTAGGAGGCCATGGATACCAGATAACTGGTACCCGGTGGAAGATTAGGTCTGTGGTTCTTCCACCGACCACACCTCGGTCGCAGAGGATAGGGCAAGCGGCGCACCGTAATACCGACATGCCTCTTCCTCTGCAGCCCCACCAGTGCCGTTTCGGCGGAATGGCCCCGCCAGCTCGCAGGGGGTAGGGGGAGTGGCGCACCGTAATACCAACACGCCTCTCCTGCTGCGATCCCTCCACGGCCGCAGAAGATAGGGAGAACGGCGCACCGCAATACTGGCACTCCTCTTCTTCTGCGGTCCCACCTCCACGCGCGTCCGCAGCGAACTTGTTCAGTCCGCTGAGAGCGCCCTCCTCGGGCCAACCGACGGCCCAAACTGGCCGGCCCTGGTTGCCTCTTAGCTTCACCGTGGGTGACCAGTCCACGGTTACTAAGCCCCCCGCCACGACAAGGCGGGCAACCCTCGGGGGGAACCCGCGGCATATGCTGAGTGCGTACCTTTTTTGTTGAGCAGTGCTGCAGCAGGTTATGTCGATTTTATAACTTATAATATTTTGTAAATGATTTATTTAGTGTAAATTTTATAACTTGTTGCAGTGCTTAGCAAAATAAATAATTTATTTCTTTCTTTCAT
Organism: Thymelicus lineola; assembly: GCA_963932265.1. NCBI lineage: Eukaryota > Metazoa > Arthropoda > Insecta > Lepidoptera > Hesperiidae > Thymelicus > Thymelicus lineola. The sequence continues at coordinate 5,805,133 of OZ010699.1, read as the reverse complement.
ATATCTATTTGCCATTATTGGAACCTCTATTTTTTGTAAACAGCTGGAAACTATTTCAACATTCCCTTCATATGAGATGGCCCTCGTTCTACCTCAATACTCCATGCGCTGAAGTATGTCATATTGAGCCCCGCGTGCACAGAGGCCTTAGTGCGAGTTTTACGTGACATAACGGGCTCACAATGTAAAAGCAAGTTGGCTAAGGTTTGTATGGGACCGAAGCTTTTCTTTTCACTGCCGCTAGATGGCTCTGCTTCGGTCCCATACAAATTTTGTATGGGGACACCATTTATTTTTTGACTTTTTTAAATTTTTTGATTTTTTCCTACGCTTACACACAATTACCGAGCTGGATTCCAAATTTCATCCTTCTAGGTTATCTGGAAGTAGGTTAGATTTAGGTACTATATGTCAGTCAGTCAGTCAGTACTAAAATTTACGACTTTTTGACCTTCATATCTTTGTAACTGTTTGAGCTAGCTTCATGAAATTTGGTCTTCTACATGTCCATATGGATATAATTAAACACACGTAGTTTTATGTGTTTACGTTAAAGAGGTTTTGAGTTGTAAAAGGGTCAAAAGTGGCACCAAGTGGTTCGTGTAATATTACACTCGGCGCTGGCTAGCCAGTTCCTTTGCTTGAACTTGGCTTGACACGCTGCCGCGTGTCTAGATATTCATTTTAATATCTCTTACATTACAATTAATTGTCTTATTGGAATCCTTTAGTCTTAGAAAATGGCTGAGGTTAATAAAAAATTGTTATTATGGGAAGCTCAAAGGGCACAATACTATTCGAGAGTTCAAAGCATATTTAATATGGTCCCAAAAATTGATACCAAGGAAAGTATTAAGAAACAATTTTTGAGTAAGGCACACATGATTGATGAATGGCGTAATGAGTACAGACAAATAGTGGATAAAATAAATTTATTACAATTAACGGAGAACCCTGATTTTGTAATAAATTATGCAACGTTGGACGCTTTTGAGGATTTATATTGTGAAATTAAATTAGCTATGGATAGGTGCAATGGTAAATCTAAGTTGGCTGAATTACAGGAACAAGGTGTGTCAATGCAGAACAGTAATAATAATTCCATAAAAATTCCTCGAATAGATTTGCCTATGTTTGATGGTGAAATTCAAAATTTTCCTTTCTTCTATGAAACCTTTAAGAGGATGATACATAACAATCCTAGCCTTTCAGATTCAGAAAGGGTACACTATTTGTTCAGCCACCTTACTGGGAAGGCCAAGTCCATATGTGCTGGTATTGTACCATCGGCAGAAAACTATGGTCCCGTTTGGGAAGCATTAATAACTAAGTATTATGATAAGCGTGCCCTAGGCACTTCTTACTTAAATCAGATATTGGCAATGAAGCCACTTGCCACTTCTTCCGCTCAAGGTTTAGAAAATTTAATTGATAAATTTGCCGCAACTATTTCTGCTCTTAAGCAATTACAAATTGATGATTTAAGTGAATTCATTTTTGTTAATTTAGGCCTTAAATTACTAGATTCTGAAACTGCTAGACAGTTTGAAATGTCTATTCGTGGTGACAAGGGGATGCCTAATTATGAAGAATTTGTTCGATTTGTACGGGAACAGGTTAAAATATTACATCGTACTTCACAATCGCAGTCATCAATGAAGCGTGATAGTTCATACAATAATAACACTAAACCTAGACCGAGGGCCAGTCATGTTCATATCACTACACACCCAGCAAGTACTTCAAATTTCAATTGCCCCCTCTGTGATAGCAATTCACACTCCCAGATTTCAGTATGCGATAAATTTTTAAAAATGTCTGGTAGCGATAGGTTTAAATGTGTTAAGAAAAACAATTGGTGTACTAATTGTTTAGGCTCACAGCATTGGGCATCCAAGTGTTTATCAGAGCATTCTTGTCGTAAGTGCCATAAGCGGCATCATACTTTGTTGCATATTGATAGTTGGCCGCCCTCATCCTCAGGGGCTATTAAAGAGGTTTCCAAACCGACCACAAGCGGTTCGGGTAATTCAACAAAAAATTTGAAAAAGCAATCTGATGAGTCGGTAGGTAATCAGGTGTCATTATGTACTATGTCTTCCTTGAATGAAAGTATAACAAACCATAATATGACTGAAATATTAGGCACAGCTATTGTGTTAGCGGTTAGCCGCAAAGGGAAGGATGTGCGCATCAGGTGTCTCCTTGATCCTGGTTCCCAGAAACATTACATCACAACTCGATGTGTTCGGATGCTCGGGTTACATATCAACCGTGATCGATTAGCCTCTGTTAGGGGTATAGGTGGTGCCACTCAGCCTGTCAGAGGTAGCGTTGATCTATCATTCCGGTCTCAATTGCAAAGAGAAAAATTATATTGTATCAAAGCTCTGGTATTAGACAACATCACTTCGAAGCTGCCCACCAGCGCTGTGGATATGTCACGTATAAGTGGGCTTGAAAGGATTCCTCTTGCCGATGAATCATGGGGTAGACCTGCGGAAGTTGATCTTTTGATAGGAGTCGAGTTGTTTGCGGATCTGTTGTTGCCTGGAAAGATAATGAACCCACCGGGTCTACCAAATGCTATTGAAACAGCATTAGGTTTTGTAGTACTTGGGAACGCACCAGTTAAGAATTTAACTTCGACATCTTCTGTGTCTTTTTGCGCTACTTATGAAGTAGAACATTTAATTAAAAAATTCTGGGAAGTAGAGGATTTTGGTAATAAGCACCCTTTAAGCTTGGCCGAAAGGCAGACTGAAGAAATTTACAATGCTACAGTTAAACGAGACAATGATGGTCGATATGAAGTTGCACTTCCCTTTAAAGTAAGTCCTAATAATTTAGGAAATTCGTTCAATACGGCAATGCGTCATTTTTTATGCTTGGAACGCAAGTTTAAATCTAATGCTACGTTCAAATCTATGTATGATGCGACTATTCAAGAGCATTTAGATAAATGTTATTTGTCTGAGATTATTAGGAATCCAGATGAAGGTGCTTATTATATTCCTCACCACGCTGTGGTGCGTGAGGATAAAACAACAACCAAATTGCGGGTTGTTTTAGATGCCAGTAGTGCTACAGACACAGGTCTATCTCTTAATGATGCTCTACACGCTGGGCCTAATTTACAAACGGATCTGTTCTGTATTCTATTGAATCTTCGTTTATTTCCTGTAGCAATTTCTGGTGACGTGCGCCAAATGTATCTAGCAATTAAGGTACAGGAGTCTGATAGATGCTATCAGCGTATTTTGTATCGGTTTAATTCAAATGAACCCATGAGGGTGTTTCAATATAATCGGGTGGCTTTCGGATTAAGATGCAGTCCATTCTTAGCACTACGTACTGTGCAGCAACTTGTTACGGATGAGGGTGACAAGTTTCCAGCTGCTAGAGAAGTAGCGTCTCGTGACATTTATATGGACGATATAGCAAGTTCTATAGTTGACGAGACAAAGGCCATTGAAACGGTTCATGAACTAGTAGCTATGTTCATGGCCGGGGGGTTTCAGCTGGCAAAGTGGTCCTCCAATTCTGTGCATGTTTTGGATGAGATACCAGAGGAACTTCGTTTATCGGAGAGTGTGTCTTTTGATGATGACACAACTCTTAAAATATTAGGTCTTCGCTGGTACCCTGGAGAGGACCAATTTTCTTTTCAAGTTACGACTGATGAGCGTCGTTGTACCAAGCGTCATATGTTATCATGCATTGCTCGATTATTTGATGTTTTAGGACTTGTAGCGCCAGTAATTCTTTTTGCGAAGCTTTTGATTAAAGATTTATGGATTGCAAAAATTGCTTGGGATGCCGTTCCTCCGAAATCCATTATTCAGAAATGGGATCAGTTCCAAAGGGAACTTCCTTTAATTTCTCAACTTAAATTTCCGCGTCACATTGGTGTAATGAAAGATTGTTCTTTGACAATACTTGGCTTTGCAGATGCTAGTGAAAAGGCTTATGGTGGTGTGGTGTATGCTTATGTTAGCACACCTGATAATCACAGTTCTATTAATTTGGTCTGTGCCAAATCTAAAGTTGCACCATTAAAGGTTGTGTCCTTGGCTAGGCTGGAATTATGTGCCGCTTTATTGTTGGCTCAACTTATTGACAAGGTCGTAAAGACGTATTCATCGAGGTTTCACATTCAATCTATTTTTGCCTTTTCAGACTCTAATGTAGCTTTGAGTTGGATCCATTCCGAACCTTATCGTTGGCAAACGTTCGTTGCGAACCGTGTTGCTAAAATTCATGAATACCTAGGCAGTAATCATTTTTACCATATTAAAGGAACCGAAAATCCTAGCGACTGCCTTTCTCGTGGTTTAACGCCCGCACAGCTGATAACACACCCTCTCTGGTTGAAGGGTCCCCCTTGGATCAGTGAGGCTAGAGAATCTTGGCCAATAAAACCATTTGTGGTATCACAAGAATCGTTACCTGAGGCAAAATCGATAACTTTATTAGCTGTTAACACTGCTCATGAAAATGTAATTTATCAGATGGCTCGTAAATTCTCTTCTTGGACTAAATATGTTCGTTCGGTGGCTTATGTTCTGAAATTTATTCAAAAACTTCCCAAGGGTTCCATCACTGCTACGGACTTAAATATATCCGAAATAATGATTTTTAGGGTTTTGCAGCAAGTTCATTTTTCTCAAACTGTCTCTGATCTGAAGGCCGGTAGATCGGTCTCAGATATTCTAAAACAATTAAAACCGTTCATGGATGACGGAATAATTAGAGTAGGTGGTCGTCTGGAAAATTCCAATCAGATCTATGAATACAAACATCAAATCTTGTTGCCTCGTCAGGATCATATCATCGAAATTCTCATTGATCACTGTCATCGTAAAAATTGTCATGCTGGGCCTGAGATGCTTATGTCTATATTGCGACAACGATATTGGATTATATCAGCTCGTCGTATTATACGTCAGCGAATCCAAAAATGCAATTATTGTTTTCGGAACAAACCACGCGCTACAATATATCCAATTATGGCAGATTTACCTGCTTCTAGAGTAAATTTAGTTGAGAAGCCTTTTACACATACCGGTTGCGACTATGCTGGACCCTTACCGTACGTTCCACAACGTCGCCGGGGCGTTAAAAGCCAAAAGGCATATATTTGTATTTTTACTTGTCTTACCACGCGCGCAGTTCATATTGAGCTTGCTACAGATTTGAGTACTGCTAATTTTTTGTCTGCATTTAAACGTTTTTTGTCACGTCGAGGTCCGGTAAAGGTTGTTCATTCTGACAATGGAACCAATTTTGTTGGAGCCAAATCCTACTTGCGGGATTTACATAATTTCTTATCCAAAGAGTATCAGCCATATTGGGAAAAAGAATTAGCGGATAATCGAATTAGTTGGAAAATGATTTGTCCTAACGCCCCACATCATGGTGGTAGTTGGGAGAGTGTTGTTAAAAGCGTTAAAACACATCTATTTAGGACAATTGGGGCTCAAATTCTGTCTTATGAAGAGCTACTTACAGTTTTGACACAAGTAGAAGCTCTTTTAAATTCTCGACCTTTGTGTACTCTGAGCTCTGATCCATCAGAACCCACAGCCTTGACCCCGGCTCATTTTCTTAATGTGCGACCTTTGAGTTACTTACCTGCTGCCGATACGGGAAATACCTTAGACCATCTTCTAAAACGACATGAATTGTTAGATAAAATTGTTGGGTCTTTTTGGAAGAGATGGCAAAATGAATATTTACATACGCTGCAAGCGCGTCGTAAATGGAACACTCCATCTCAACCGATTCAGGAGGGAACTATAGTTATTTTGATGAGAGAAAATGTAATGCCCTTGCACTGGCCTTTAGGGGTTATAGTTCAACTTCTTCCGGGAAAAGATGGAATAGTACGTATTGTTAACGTCAAAACTAAGACGGGAGTTTATCAACGGCCAGTTGTTAAATTATGCCCACTTCCTACACAATAAAATTGTAATTCATAAACATTAGTTTGTAAGACGCCATAAATGTATTAATAATTTTTTCCTTTTTTTTTTCTCTTTGCAAATATTTCGAAGGTCCAGCCCTTCAAGGCCGGGGGGATGGTAACGCTTGTTAAAAAATACATAGTTTTCTTACATAATTACTTAATTATAAACTTGTCTGTGGAGTCACTATGCCAGTACAACTGCTCGGTATCTGTGGTCGATGACGACCAAAACGGACGGCCTGTCAAAGTCAAGAAAATGACAGCGCGCCTTTGCCGGCTTCTCGCGCTTTAAAAACGTCACTTTTTTTCGCCCTGATCTTCCGGCAACATACGGTGTGACTCTGTATAACGACGTGGAAACTTCTAGAAGGCCTAAAGTAACAAAATAATCAAGAGCAATAATTATCAAGGAAGAAAACAGAAGTAGGTACCTACAGAAGCTTGTTCAAGGGTTGCCCGCGGGTGACCTCCCTTAAATCAAGGATTCAAGAAGCGCCGGCCGTACTGGTAAGTACTTACAACTTTACAGACAAGCATTGAAAATCAAAATTACAGTCCATTCTCTTTATACAAAATCGAACTAGCGATACCAATTACCATTCATAGCTAATAATCATGGACGCCTTGATGGTCATCTAATATTTAATAGGAAATGGTTATAAACTATACAATAAATAAAGCTTTAATTTTGCTATAAGTGTTGTTTTTCTCATGTTATCCATCTCCTTTTATTATATTACTAGGAAACCGCCCTCGCTTCGCTTCGGGAAAAATAGTAAAAAAATATATATAATATAGCCTATGTCACCCGGGGATAGTGTAGCTTCCCAACAGTGAAAGAATTTTTCAAATCGGTTCGGTAGTTTCGGAGCCTATTCAATGCAAACAAACAATCAAATCTTTCCTCTTTTTAATATAAGTATAGATAAAACATTAGCAAGAAAATGTCCTGTCTGGAATATCGAAAGCGACAGTTCAATTTAGACGTCATTTGTTTTTTAATAGTTTCCCGCATCAAATGTCTCTTTTTGTTTTTACTGAGCTTCGTGAAAGATCTTTTTTCATACCGGCATTAGCCGCTAGCATTTTAGAATTAAATGGTAGTAATATTTACATAAGTTACCTAAAGGTTACGACTATAACCAGATTCTTTAGCCATATGATAACTCGTTGTAAAATTACCCGTACTTAGTTACATTTGACAGAAATTGCAGGCTATTTTAGGATGAATGTATAGTATCTAGTGTGAAATACTTGTATTTTTATATAAATTGATAATAATTAAAAAATATCAAGCAATAATAAAACACCTAATATTACCTTAAAACGTTAATAATAATATAATAATAATAATTTTTATTTCGAGCGACTATGACTCATATTTGTTAGTATTACAAAAACTTATAATCTATGTTAGTGCTTATCCTAAATACTTAAAATTAAATTAACTTATATGAGTCACCGCTGTGCCATTCCATTTGAAACAGCACAGCAATTACTCACATATGTACAGTCCAATCTATTAGCAATCATATTCAGGATGCTGTTGGAACTGTCCCGCAACCGGCGCACCAGGGAGCCACATCTTTTGCGCAAAGTGGCATAAAAACAGTCAACTTGTGAGATCGCGAACATACCTGATGCGCTACAGAAACGGGGCAGTTAAACTGTAAAGATGTTTTCTTTATTATTTATTATAGTTTTAGGGAGCGTAGAACGTACATATATATTTTGTAGAAATTTTATACTAACTCCTTGCCCGTAAGAAATAATAAAAGCCGGGCAAGTGCGTGTCAGGCTACGTGCAATGTAGGGTTCCGAAGTGGTAAGTTTATCAACTATTACTCATTAACTACTTATGTTATCATAACCGTGATAGGTTTCCTTGTAAATTCATCATATAATTTATTTTTGAGAATTTTTCACTTGTCCAACTCCAACCGTTTAGCCAGCAGGGGGGGACACTTGACTCTAACCAAAATTAGCAATTTAAAGCAAAATATTTCGCAAATGGACCCCTAAATCCAAAAATGGTCTAAAAAGATCCATGATATTTTTGAAAGACCTTTTCAAAGATACCCTTACATCCTATAGGATACGCGATGAATAAAAAATTCATCTTCACGTTATCCGTAGGGGACCACCCTATCCAGAAAAAAATTGTTTTTCAATATTTTATTATACGATTTTGGAGTTTTAATAAATGTCTATCCATGACAAATTACAGTTTTCTAACACTAAACGCCTCGGCGCTTTTCTTCGGACAGACGGAAAGACGGATGGATGGACGGACGGACATAACTAAACTATAAGGGTTCCGATTTTACTTCGGAACCCTATAAAAGGTATAACGTTTAAAAATCTACATGCGAACTATATTAATTTGTTTCCCGTGTTTTATAAATTCAAAATTAAGACGATGAAGTTGGAACCAAAAAACCTCTTTAAAAATATTACTTTGTATAAAAGTTTCTAAATAATTAGTAATGAATATTAAATTAATTCTTTACATTATTACCCATATAATTTTAATTTAATCAAACTTGCTCACCGATTTCACACAGGGTATATCTGTATAAAACAACTTATATTTTTATTGAAAAATCGTCTGGCGTCGAATTCCCCGGACAGTTCAATTTAGCAGGCTGAAGTTTTAGGCGCGGGCCACACAGAAAAGACGTAAGACGAAGACGGGCCTCGGACCCGTCGCAGACAGGGCGCCGTTAAAACATATAGAAAAGACAAGGAACGGGCGTGACGGTCGGTGCACACTGGGCTTTTCCCGGCCACAGAGTACTTACTCACTACGTTTTAAGAGACCTGCTCTCCGCGTCCTTTCCGCTCCCCCGCTGGCGCCTAAGCAAGCCCGCGTCCTGTCCTTTCTGTATGTTTTCCAATAGGGCGCCGACAAGAAAGCGTCGTGTCGGCGTCCCGTCTTTTCTGTATGTTTTACGTCGCGACGGCTGCATACATTTTGTATGTATTAAGTATACATATATAAGTTGACATATTATAATTAATCCCACCAAAAACATAAATGTGAAAAAGGAGAGCCAAGTTCAATACAAAAATTATGCTTGGCTGTGGGCTTAGCCGCAAAAAGAAAGGAGATCTAAATGAGTGCCAAGTTCTATGCAAAATCGAAATATGTATTTATAGGAACAAAATAACATTATGAACAAGTATTAAACTCTATTTCTTTGCTTTATTGGATACCTATAACAATTGCTGTCATTTAAAAAAGTGAGATCTTAAAGTAGGTTAGATTTGACTTGGCCAGTTTTTATCAGACTGACTTTTATGACTGATGTAATAAAAACTGGCCAAGTCAAATCTAACCTACTTTAAGATCTCACTTTTTTAAATAACAGCAATTGTTATAGGTATCCAATAATGCAAAGAAATAGAGTTTAATACTTGTTCATAATGTTATTTTGTTCCTATAAATACATATTTAGATTTTGCATAGAACTTGATACTCATTTAGATCTCCTTTCTTTTTGCGGCTAAGCCCACAGCCAAGCATAATTTTTGTATTGAACTTGGCTCTCCTTTTTCACATTTATGTTTTTGGTGGGATATCATTACTTTTTGTAAAGAAAAATATATCCTGTTCACAAATCTTAGAGACTAAATTGACGTTTCATGGGTGGAAACGCGTTAAAATTACGGGTGGGGCTGCAGTGCGGTCTACAACAGCTATGTTCGAATATCTATTTGGCGGACACTAGCGCCATTGATTAGGGTGGCATAACTCAGCAAAATTCACTCCGTTTACAACAGCCATGTTACCCTTTTTTTCCCCGAGGGGGGAAAATGCATTACGCATTCCACCCGGGCGCAGGGGGTACCCGAGTGGTTATGTGGGACTCCCGTATAGGCTAATGAGACCCACGGTATACCCACTAAAAACCCCCTCATCTTCCTTCTCGCCGCCTTGTGACGGGGTTACGGGAACGCTTTCGCACACATCCGCGACCCCGCCAGCGGCAGCCGCCCACAAGCGGCTCCATCGCGAAAGCCCTCCACGATGGGCGCACCAGATGGTAAGGTGCGCCTCTCCCCTCGGCCTCCACCAGTACTTTAGCAGACTCCCCCCAAGTCCGCTACTAGAAGGCCATGGATACCAGATAATTGTTACCCGGTGGAAGATTAGGCCTGTGGTTCTTCCACCGACCACACCTCGGCCGCAGAGGATAGGGCAAGCGGCGCACCCTAATACCGACATGCCTCTTCTTCTGCGATCCCACCAGTGCCGTTTCGGCGGAACGGCCCCGCCAGCTCGCAGGGGGTAGGGGGAGTGGCGCACCGTAATACCAACACGCCTCTCCCCCTGCGATCCCTCCACGGCCGCAGAAGATAGGGAGAACGGCGCACCGTAATACCGGCACTCCTCTTCTTCTGCAGTCCCACCTCCACGCGCGTCTACAGTGAACTTGTTCAGCCCGCTGGGAGCGCCCTCCTCAGGCCAAGCGGCGGCCCAAACTGACCGGCCCTGGTTGCCTCTTAATTTCACCGTGGGTGACCAGTCCACGGTTACTAAGCCCCCGCGCCACGACAAGGCGGGCAACCCCCGGGGGGGAGCCCGCGGCATGCTGAGTGCGTACCTTTTTTTTTGAGCAGTGCTGCAGCAGGTTATGTCGATTTTATAACTGATAATATATTGTAAATGATTTATTTAGTGTAAATTTTATAACTTGTTGCAGTGCTTAGCAAAATAAATAATTTATTTCTTTCTTCCATATATCTATTTGTCACACACTAGTGCCATTTAGAAATGGCCATTATTGGAACCTCTATTTTTTGTAAACAGCTGGAAACTTTTTCAACTTTCCCTTCATATGAGGTGGCCCTGGTTCTACCTCAATACTCCATGCGCTGAAGTATGTCATATTGAGCCCCGCGTGCACAAAGGCCTTAGTGCGAGTTTTACGTGACATAACGGGCTCACAATGTAAATGCGAGTCGGCTAAGATTTGTATGGGACCGAAGCTTTTCTTTTCACTGCCGCTAGATGGCTCTGCTTCGGTCCCATACAAATTTTGTATGGGGACACCACTTATTTTTCGACTTTTTTTAATTTTTTGATTTTTTCCTACGCTTACACACAATTACCGAGCTGGATTCCAAATTTCATCCTTCTAGGTTATCTGGAAGTAGGTTAGATTTAGGTACTATATGTCAGTCAGTCAGTACTAAAATTTACGACTTTTTGACCTATCTTTGTAACCGTTTGATGCCCGGTTTCTGAGATCCTTTTTTCGAGAGTTTATCTATTCAAAAACGCTAACGGGTCGATAACTTCCGAAAAAGCGTTTCTGAGCACGGCGATAATAGATAAATTCCGTTTTATCTAAGATTAACTTAACTAAGCATATATGGCCGTTTACCGGTTCCATAACTTTATTTGACGTTTCATTTTAACATTTCGTGGACAGAATATGACAAATTACAAGTTACAACTATTTTGAGGTCATTTGTGTGTGCCGTAGGTATATATGGATAGCCTCAAGGACCTCAGATTATTGAAAATACAAATAAAATTATTTGCAAGAAATCAACAATTTTTTCTAGATTGACAATGAATGACAGAGGTGTTATTCTCAAATACTATGTTACCATAGTAACCAATGGTAACCAATGGTAACCAAAATAAACGTTAAATTGACGTTTTTAAATTTTATTGTTGATATTTGACTATGATGAACAGACGCAAATAAATACCAAATTTCAATATTTTTTACATATTTACTACCACAAAATAAATACAATTAGTCAAAACGACAAAATAAAATGATAATATCTATTTGAAACTTATCTTTTTATTATCTTTTGAAGAGAGCCATCTAGTGGCAGTTTTAGATACTCGTTATTGGATTCATAGTTATTGAAAGGCTCCTCGCGTGCTCAGAAACCCAGTGACTGTTATCGAATATATAACTTAAGTTTAACTTTATTGATTCAATAGCTGTTGATCGTTTAACTGGAGACTTCAGAAACCGGCCATGAGCTAGCTTCATGAAATTTAGTCTTCTACATGTCCATATGGATATAATTAAACACACGTAGTTTTATGTGTTTACGTTAAAGAGGTTTTGAGTTATAAAAGGGTCAAAAGTGGCACCAAGTGGTTCGTGTAATATTACACTCGGCGCTTGCAAGCCAGTTCCTTTGCTTGAACTTGGCTTGACACGCTGCCGCGTGTCTAGATTCGGTATACAGCTAATTTTATAATATTTAGCCGAGTACTAAATATCTAGGTAAATATGACAAACAGGCGATTCTCACACTGTTCCGCGCCCCGCCACACAGCGTAGATCTGCCTCACCGCGCATTGTTTTAATGGTGTACCAAAGTATATCAGCTTCTATGGAAAACACGCATGGTTTGTTGCTTTGAATGTGTTGTACATTACAACGACTTTCCGCGAGTGACAGAAAAGGGAAGTGTCCGTAAAACGCGTAAAATTACGGGTGGGGCTGCGGTGCGGTCTACAACAGCTATGTTCGAATATCTATTTGGCGGACACTAGCGCCATTGATTAGGGTGGCATAACTCAGCAAACTTAACTCCGTTTACAACAGCCATGTTCATATATCTATTTGTCACACACTAGCGCCATTTAGAAATGGCTATTATTGGAACCTCTATTTTTTGTAAACAGCTGGAAACTTTTTCAACTTTCCCTACATATGAGATGGCCCTCGTTCTACCTCAATACTCCATGCGCTGAAGTATGCCATATTGAGCCCCGCGTGCACAGAGGCCTTAGTGCGAGTTTTACGTGACATAACGGGCTCACAATGTAAATGCGAGTAGGCTAAGATTTGTATGGGACCAAAGCTTTTCTTTTCACTGCCGCTAGATGGCTCTGCTTCGGTCCCATACAATATTTGTATGGGGACACCACTTATTTTTCGACTTTTTTTAACTTTTAGATTTTTTCCTACGCTTACACACAATTACCGAGCTGTATTCCAAATTTCATCCTTCTAGGTTATCTGGAAGTAGGTTAGATTTAGGTACTATATGTCAGTCAGTCAGTCAGTACTAAAATTTACGACTTTTTGACCTTCATATCTTTATAACCGTTTGAGCTAGCTTCATGAAATTTGGTATTCTACATGTCCTTGTGGATATAATTAAACACACGTAGTTTTATGTGTTTACGTTAAAGAGGTTTTGAGTTATAAAAGGGTCAAAAGTGGCACCAAGTGGTTCGTGTAATATTACACTCGGCGCTGGCTAGCCAGTTCCATTGCTTGAACTTGGCTTGACACGCTGCCGCGTGTCTAGATAATTACGAACACATAGTGACAAATTGTATTTAATTGAAATCTATTGACATTTATAAACTGACATTACTCAATACTTAAATTTAATTTATAATAATTTATATAACTGGAATATATTTAACTGCATGAAATTTATATTATGACTATTTGCACGCCGATAGGCAGAATTTAGCGGACATGAAATGAATTGTAATGTTGTATCTATACCTAAATTCAGCAAATAAATATTATGATTATGATTATGATTATGAAAGTAGATTAAACGGGCGCCGCGACTGCGACGGGTCCGTGTCTTGCGTCTTTTCTGTGTGGCCGGCGCCTTAATAGATTTCCAGTCAAATGTCTCTGTGTCATCTGCGTGTATACTCGTAAATTTTGTTAGGAGACTTTCCATTGTAGTGGCAAGGTCCGGTCGCCAACACACCACATGAATTAACTTAGTTTTTGTATATAACGAATTATACTTAGTCAAAGTTGGATATAATTCCTTTTGAACGAAAGTATCACAGAGATCTACAGTATTGGTCCATGGTATTTATACTTTAGGGAGATCTCCCATCGGCTACACGTATATCGCAATGTCGTCAAAATAAGATACCTTAAAAAATTAAATTGTACAATAGCCTGTAACAAATAAATAATTCCTGAATTCGATCATTCAATTAAAACTATTAATAACACATAACATGCTTGTACTTTTGCTAGTAATTAATTACATAGCAAACATCAGTAATGAATAGGTACGCTCAAGTATATTTAAATGCTTAAACATCCGTCAAACAGTTGAACGTTTGGGTCAACATTTCAGTCCGCTGTCAAAAGTAAACTTCGACGCTTGGTTACGCATTCTATAGGGGTAAATAATATCTTTTAATACCAATACAAACCGACCCCTTATCCCACACGTGAAAAGTTCAGAAAGGTTAGAAACAGTAACGAAAAATGTATTTGTCGATTATGTTGTATAACAGTCGGTCAAACGGAAAGGGTGGAATAGTTCAAGTGTGCTGGACCCTCACTCTATTTGTGGAGTATAGAACTTAGCGCGTGACTAAATTACAAGAAGGGATATTAGAGCACCCGAGCTAAGTGATTTATTTATACGTTACAATAGCTATGTAACTGAAGAAATTTTAAGTCGTAGATTTTTTTTCTAAGAGATGTTAAAGATGTGCGATACAAAAAATTTGTATCGTATTGTAAATTAGTATATATTTAAAATTAAAAAAAAACCGCCTGCTGTCAAAAAACCTATTGCATTATTCGATTTCAAACAATGGCATCTCACAGCCACCATATTTGTGTTTTTAATTTCAATTATTTTAGAACACTATCGAGACTAATCTAACGATATCTTAATCATGTGAATCAACGGATTTATTGCCCTATCGTTACTAGGAAATCGCCCTCACTTCACTTCGGGAAAAATAGTAAAAAAAATATAATATAGCCTATCTCACCCGTGGATAGTGTAGCTTCCCAACAGTGAAAGAATTTTTCAAATCGGTTCGGTAGTTTTGGAGCCTATTCAATGCAAACAAACAGTCAAATCTTTCCTCTTTATAATATTAGTATAGATAAAACGGATTTATAAATACATAATATAACAACTCGGGGATTGGGTGGTGGCTGAAAAACAGCGCTACTCGGGACCAAGGTCCCGGGTTAGCAGAAGCTGAGCCTCCTCCTTTGCCCACACTGCTTATAAGTTTTATTTTTGTTTCATTTGTGTTTTGTGTATTCATTGTCTTTCAGTTGTATTATTTTTTGTATCTTGTATTTTTTTTTAATATGTGTGTGGCAATAAACAGTTTTATTATTATTATTATTATTATCTTAATTATGTAAATCCTTTGATCTACATAATTAAGATCGCAAATTTCTGAATGCAGTGATTTGGAAGATACGAGATAATAAACAATATTACATACATACATACATACATACAAGGTAAGCGCGAAAAACATAACCCTTCCTGGCAGTCGGGAAAAAAGTAATGATAATTCACCTCGGACAGTTCTAGCCGTATTGGGGCGGCTTAAAATACTAACCCCAATCCCATGCCAAATGGGTGTCGTAAGAGGCGACTAAATCCGGCCCGCTGGTGGTAGGGCCCTCGGAGGGATTATATTGGTAATATTGATTTTAATTGTTAATGGATACCATTATTACTATTATTACTCCAGGGGTTCGCCTGGATAGCTACCACCCTCGAGCATGCGTCAGCCGCCAAACGACTCGTCATGTTCCGGCTGGAGGCTTGACAGCCAGTTCTTTCTTTCTTTTTCTTCTTTCTTTTTTGACCGGCAACGCATTAGTGATGCCTTTGGTGTTGCTGATGTTCATGGGCGGCGATAGCCACTTACCATCAGGAGGATCGTCAGCTCGTTTGCCGGCTATTTCCAAGTCGACGGTGTCGATTACTTGAGGTCAAGGTTTGAGTTTAAGCAAATAAATGAACCGCGGTTGCAGTGACCGACGATGATGTTATTTACAATACAAATATACACAGGACAAAGGATACCGGCGAAATATTAGGCGGGATGATTGGAAGCAACTAGAAATGTCACTAAAACTAAACATATTTTACTAAAGTGCCACAAAACAGGCACGTAGTAAAAAGAACATGTACTTAAGTGCCATAAATTGCCCGACTACATTGTAAGGCTATTTCCTTTATCTTATTTTTTATTGAAAATAAAATGGCCTTGAAAATAAAAGTACCTTTCTCTTATCCGATCGGGTTATTTATTGCACAAGTTTGTTTTGACCGCCTCACGTAGTTTATAGGGCGAACCTTTCCAATCCCGAATTGCCAATTGCTGTTTGATGTATACGCTATTCTGTAACTTTGCAATCTCATATTTCTTTGATTTCCTCCCTGGGTCTACCCTCCGACCCTGGCTAGATTTTTTCGTAGTTTACTCGGGGATTTCGGTTGGTTAGACAGTACTTTATGGACGACTTATATTGATATTGTATTTGGGTAACTGCAGCAATTTTGTTGTAAGCATCGAGTTTTTATTATATACTCTTATGTAGAGTATTTATGAAAAAAATCGCCTACAGTCGATCATTTTTGATCACAAGTGGTTGTCGACAATAATATAACCCTCACCAATCACGGGTTAAGACAAATCAATATGGGTAAACTTTTTGTCATATAATTCTAGGAAAAATAATTAAGTAACATAGTGCTGAAACTACCAATGGTAGAACAACGGAATAATAACAGTAGGTGCATTTTAAAGCCTAGGTTCTAAAAAAGTTCTATATTTTTGGAAATCATCATTCATCAATACATAATAATAAAACTGTGCGTTTATTCCAGCTAATCTCAGGAACGGTTTAACAGATTTAGATGTGGTTTTCACTGATGCATTGTAGTGAGATTGGATTTATAATTCATTTAGTGTTATTTCAATCGATACACAAATGAAAAACTTATATAAATTTAATTACCGATATTCTATCGGTGAACACAATACAGTTATCGGGTAATACAGTTATCGGGCTTACTGAAAGGTTTACCGAAGCGAAGCGAGGAGGTTCACTAGTATTTAATATATTTTGGAACGTAATAAAATTGCAGCAAGTTCCAATTCCTCGAGCGAAGCTGCGAGTAGTAAAAGTAAAAAATAAAATAAACAAAAAACACCGGTATTCATTTTGTTTAATAATTTATTATAAAATTATCATTTATAAACCTTTCTTTTATATCATTATTCACCCTCTCTGAATTTACCCCTCTTTAATTGTGGAGAGAGATTCGTGCACTGACCCGCTAATGGATTGTAGAACTTGCCAAATTTCCGATATGTAGGTCTGCCAGCGGAACCTAAGGGCTTTCAACGATCTATGTAATCTCTTATAGCCTTGTGATTCTGAAATCCAACTATGTCCGTAAAATATAACTTGATAATAAAGTTTTGGACCGGGTTTTTGGATATTACATAAAAAATAAGAGTAAAAAGGATAGAAAACTGAGAAAGAAATAAGTTAAGGTTGTGGTTTAGGTATGTAGGTAAAGTAATCTTGCCATGAGATGCTTGAAAGAAAATGCAAAGGAGCTTTCGGTCAATTTAGGCTATACACATTTGGGCGTTGGCTCGTTCGATCCAACGTAGCATTATGGCACCGTAGCCTCGTATTTTCTTCAACAGTTCAAGTGCAAGACATTTCGGCTTATTAGTCGAATTTACAACAGTACAATAAGTGTGTATTAGTTTCATTATTATTAAAACACGATCTTGCCACAGACTAACACTTTATTCTTCAAACACAGATAAGGTACATTTTGATATATATGGTCACAGACTATACTACCATCACATCCCCTTATCAAAATAAACTAATAACTGATAGAGCAGTAAATAAAGTTAACAAAAAAATGACTTCCATATACCTATAACATTACATTATTATTATTTGTTACAATCAGAAACTCCCATTTTCTCTAGAAACATATAATGTTTTTGTGAAGTTAAACTTTTTGTAAGAATATCGGCAGGCATATCAGTTGTTTTTAAATAATTAATTATTACATTTTTATCATTTACAGCCTTCCTTACAAAATGAAATCTTACATCTATGTGCTTTGATCTTTTATGAAACAAACAATTTTCAGTAAGCTTTATAGCACTCTGATTGTCATTATACAGTTGTATAGGTAGCTCATCTCTACATTTCAGTTCAGATAAAAGATTTTTTAAATAAATTGCTTCTTTAGATGCCTCACATATAGCTATGTATTCGGCTTCTGTGCTGGATAAAGCAATACTTAATTGTTTTTTACATTCATGCGAAATAACACTTCCACTCATCTTAAATAAAAATCCAGTATATGATCTCCTATCTATTGAGTCAGATGCCCAATCTGCATCTGCATAACCTATTAAATCTAAGCTATTTTTAACAAATTTTAAACCAAAAGACTTAGTAAACTTTAGATATTTAAGGATTCTTTTTGCATGTCTCCAATGGACTTCACTATAGTTATTGTTAAATTGACTCAAATAACATACAGAAAATAATATATCTGGTCGAGTAAGAATAGATAAATATAACAAACTACCTATTAATTGTTGATATGGATATTTAGTGCAACAATTTAAATCTTTTTCAAGCTTTAATCCCACCTCCATGGGTGTATTTACATCCTTACAGGATTCCATATTGAATTTAATTAACAATTTTTCAACAAATTTCTCCTGATCAATGGTAATTTGATTTTTATCTCTTCTTACACGCATACCTAAGCATACCTTAATCTCCCCTAAATCTTTTATTTTGAACTTTGACTTTAATTCATTTTTCAAATATTCTACCTCTTTATTACAGTTTGAAAATATGAAAAAATCATCAACAAATAATGCTATAAACAGTTTAACATTTTCCTTTAACTTAAAAAACAAACAGGGTTCATATTCAGATTTCTGGTAACCTATACTTTGCAAACAGTCATCTACCCGCTTGTACCAAGCTCTGGCAGATTGTCTTAAGCCGTAAATTGCCCTTTTCAACTTTAAAACTTTATTATCTTTATTTTCACACATATAATGCTCAGGTAAACTCATATAAATAGTCTCATCCAAATAACCATTTAAATATGCAGTAGTTACATCAAGATGTGTTGTCTCTAAATTAAATTTAACACACAATGCAAATAATAGTTTTATAGTAGAATATCTAAGTACTGGGGAAAAAGTTTCAGAGAAATCTATACCTGCTTTCTGCGTAAATCCCTTTGCAACCAGCCTTGCTCTGTATACCACTTTATTGTCACTGTCAAACTTTTTTCTTAGAACCCACTTACACTGTACCACCGTACCTTGATCTTCTTTTTCGACTAACTCCCAAGAATTATTTTCCTCAAATGAATTTAATTCTTTCTTAATAGCATCATGCCAATTTTTTGATTCTGCTCCATTTAAAGCTTGTTTCAAAGATATCTCTCCATCACATTTGTCCAGTTCTACTGTCAGGTTACTATAGCCATATCTCTCAGGTGCTCTCCTTTCTCGTTTTTTGTTCCCATTTTCACTTGGTATAAAAATTTCTTCCTCAATTTGTGATATAGAAGTGTCGAAATACTCATCGGACGAACTAATAGTCTCCTCTTTAGTATAGGAACTGTCTTGTGTGACTGTTGATGGTGTTTCCGATGTTGTATCCAAATTATCTGAATCACTAGATGATGGTACCATTTTCTCCTCTATTATTAACTCTGTAACATTTTCACTCTTTGGCTCCATTATGGTAACATCTCTACTTACTGTAATTTTATTTGTTACAGGGTTGTATAACCTGTAACCCTTCACGTGCTCAGCATATCCCACTAACAAGTAACTAATAGCTTTTCTATCCCATTTTAATCTTCTTTCCTTGGGGACGTGAGCCATAACTTTGCTCCCGAATATGCGTACATGGCTTAGATCTGGTTTTTTGTTATGCCATAATTCATACGGAGATTTCTGGTTTAAAACTGAAGCTGAAGATCGATTCTTCAAGTATACCGCAGTGTGTACAGCTTCCGCCCAAAATTTCTTCTCCAACTTCGCATCAAATAAGAGACATTTAGCCTTTTCGACTATGGTGCGATTGAATCGCTCAGATAGTCCATTCTGCTCAGGCGTGTATACATTTGTTCGCTGATGAATAATACCTGAATTTTTTAAATATTCAGTCATGTCTTTAGAACAAAACTCTGTACCATTATCTGTCCTTAGGACTTTAATACTGGCATTTTTCTGTTTTTCAGCCATGAGCTTGAACTCCTTAAAACATTGATATACTTCACTTTTATGTTTTAAAAAATAAACAAATGACATTCTGCTGTAGTCGTCCACAAATAGTACGTAGAATCTCGATAGACCAATTGACTTGGTCTCCATTGGACCACACACGTCTGCGTGCACAACCTCCAACACATTCTCTTTCCTATTGTTTCCTTGTGGAAA
Organism: Thymelicus lineola; assembly: GCA_963932265.1. Lineage (NCBI taxonomy): Eukaryota > Metazoa > Arthropoda > Insecta > Lepidoptera > Hesperiidae > Thymelicus > Thymelicus lineola. Next base: position 5,784,911 of record OZ010699.1, on the reverse strand, counting down.
GGGTAATCTTGTCTGCTTGCCTTCACAGCATACACTGCAGTTATACTTTGTGATTTTCACATTATTATTACAATTTAACCCCTCTACAGCGCCATTTATCATAGCATTTAAGTCTCTGCTGTTGATATGACCTAGCCTCCTATGCCAAACTATCGAAGTCGTTGTTGCTGTTGCAGCTAACAAACTATCAGACTTGATTCTCAGTTTGTAGACTCCACTCACCAACTCAGCTATACCCACTAGCTCATTCTGTTGATTTCTTATGTAGCACATATCGTTTTTGAAAGTAACTTTATTGCCACTTTGAATCAACTGGCTTACGGACAGCAAATTTGTTGCGAGATCAGGAACACATAGAATATTCTTGACTTTTATGCGATATTCTGAGTTGTTGACAACGGTCGTGATAGGTACGTCACCTGTACACATCACTGGTACGCGCACTCTATTTGCCACAACAATTTCTTTTGTTGTTAGGTTATGAGACACATTCTCCATATATTTCGGGTCGGCTGTCATATGTTTGCTGGCTCCCGAGTCGATGTACCATTCATTTACGTTGAAATTTCCACTGTAAAACACAGCACTGAATGCATTCTCTGTCTTTTCCTTCAGTGGGCATTTGTTTTTAAAATGTCCGGTTTGCTTACATCGGTAGCATTTTATTATCTTTTTGACAGGATGCGCCATATTGATATTTCCAGTATTGCCGCCTTTTACTTTGGCGTTTTTATAATTTCGCTGCCAACTTTTCGATAAAAATGCACTATTCGGGTCACTGCTGACAATTTCACCCCCCATGTCTAAAAGCTTTGTTTTTATGACATCTGAACTTATTGGAATCCCGGAGTGTTCTATTGCCATGATCATAGGGCTAAATTTTTCTGGAAGCCCTGCCAATAACAAAGATCCAATCCACTCTTCGTTGATCTCAAATCCAGTTCCCTTTAATTTCTGGGCTGTGTCAACTATTTGGGACACATATGTAGTCATCGATTCACAATTTTCAAGTCTTATCGATATCAATGTACGCAGCAAACTTATTCTTCTTACATACCCAGAGTCATCAAAAAGTTGTCGAAGTTTTTTCCATAAACTATCCACTGTATTTTCATTTTTTATATGTACATATAAAGTAGGATCTATAGTCATTACAAGCTTCGCCTTAGATTTTCGTTGTTCGGTTTCGCTGAGATCGCTTGGAATGGCGTCTATATCGATGCCTTCCAGAAGCATGAAATTTTTTGCCGCGAACGCCCAGTCGTCATAATTTTCCCTTCCTTTAAGCTTCGGGACGTTAATTATGTAACTTGTCGACATTTTAGATATTTCACTGGATTAAACGGATACTTTCAGATTTATTTTTAAAGAACTTATCTGGGCCCATAACCTATTAAAACACGATCTTGCCACAGACTAACACTTTATTCTTCAAACACAGATAAGGTACATTTTGATATATATGGTCACAGACTATACTACCATCAATTATCATACCACAGATTTCAATACCAAGCCAGTTAGGAAAATATTGTCATACTGATTTTATAAATCGGCATTTAAAAATGCACCAAAATCGCAAATGTCACCAAACAAATACACAGTGACGTATAATAACAGTGTCAACACTTATCTTTTTTATGCGTCAGCTGCGAAAAATAAAATGTTTGACAGTATTCATTTTCGAACAACAAAGTGGCAACGGTTAAACGAGAGACCGAATCGTGTACGTAAAAACAAGCGTTTAATACGAGAGATTACAAATCATATTCATTCTGCGGAACATTCCGCTTTATAATGACGGATCACGGTCGTAAGTCGACCTGATCTCGAAACACGTCCTTACTGCCCTCAAAATAGGCCTCAACACTACAAGGACCCCTTTTAGCCCAACGACAATGCTGAATCTTTTATTAGTTCCGTGAATGGAGGGCCAGTTGACATAACCGTCGTCGACATCTGTTGTGATATTACGCCATCTTTTCCAGGGCGTACTGCCATCGATCCCGGCCAGAGAATTCCACTATTTTTGTACACGTGGATATGTAAGGGCTGGATTGGATCCGACGTAATACGTGCCAGGGTAAGACTCGTCTGATTCAGCAAATATAAGCGTATTGTGTGTCATCAAAATACGCGTTTTAGGTAGTTGGTTTGTAAGCCGATAACTGAGCGGAAAAGTTTTTTTCCGATAGTGCTTTGTATGCGCGATTTGATCGTTTGAAATTGTATAAAGTGAACCTGTCACTCAACAATCCCATATCAATGATTCCAAACGATTGATTTGCATTTGAATAGATTCAAAACAAATAACTTTTTAACTCCACTGCGTTACAACAATCATGGCTTTATCTACCTTTACTGGTTGAATTTGTGTGACATGGACGCGTGTCATTCTACCTGTATTTCTAAGATTACAGAAGTCTTTAAAGCTTTAAGATTTTTGCTATAAATGGCAAAAAATAAATAGTAACAGATTTTACGGACCCAAACCAACCTTCAACAGTAATCGGTCTTTTCGAAATTCACGAACTCCAGAATATTGACTAAGTCGGTATTTTGATGGGTGACCGCTACTGCAAAATGTTTTGAGTGCGTTCGTATTTTAGATGTTATCTTAAGCTCTTAACCTGATTGTAATCTTAAGACAGTCGTTAATAAATAATTTCTGAATACAGAAGTTAGAATTTAAATTGTTTGCTATAAAAGCAGTTTTGATCGAGTGACAATATTATACGTTAGATGTGATTGGCACTCACGTGATATAAAACGTAACATCAAATATAATAGATATTTTAACTGTATTTAACTTGTAATATTATTTAAGCTAAATTACCCATTAAATATTAACTTTCGTAATATTTGTACTAACATCACTGAGTACGCCAGATATTATAAAACTTATTGAAGTGGATGAAGTTATCCGCTAAAAGGTAATGAAATTAATTCATCACTTAAAACTTTGGGCCTATTTTTGCAAAAGATACTTAGCCCTCTAAAAGAGAATTCCAGTTCTTTACTGTCAAATTATAAACGAAGACTGCTTGCTCATATTTGAAAACATTAAATATTCATGTCGACACTCGGAAGGTTCGCCCCGGGGGGATGGGATGGGAAAATCCGTCCAAATGTCCGTCAGTTACGGGAAGTTTAACAGTCTTTTATACTAATTAGCCTTTCGGGAGAAAATTCCCAGTTCTCAACCGTCCAGAAACACCTGTCAAAACAAAAGGGACACTTTTTGAAGCACTTGTCACATCGCATACTGTAGTCAATAAGCACGTAATTGTTATTGTTGTAAAATTTAATTAAAAATAAATATTCAATTAAAAAAATTAAAATAGGATAAAAGTTATCGATAACCAAAATACAAATTTAATTATGAATTTTTTGCCAGCTATCTATTGACTCAGTTATTGGTAAAAGATACAAAAAATACAGTACCTGTTATACTTTAAAATAATTTATTAGCTGGGTTTACATAAACGGAAAAATAATAAATGAAATAGAAGTATAAAAGAAGCGTACGCCGGTAAATTTGCACAGGTAAAAAACCGCCTAATTGATGAAATGAATTCGTAAACATGATAAGAGGAAGGAAAAGTTACATACAAACCATTATAATTTATTTTATTTCTCTATCACATCATTGTAAATGAAGTGTAAAATGACTAAGAGGTAAAAAAAAACCTTATAAAAATCATTATAAACTTAAGCACTTGAGTCAATCTCTTAGTTTTTCGCTTAGAGTTACTCGTCAACAGTAAAACAATCAACAAAGTATCAAAAGTTTGTTCACCATTTAATTTCGTGAACACTTTTAATATATGCACGCGCGTTTACTGATTTAATTACGGACAATTATTTTACGCATGAAATCAAACTGACATTATTCCTTGCTGGGCGAAATATTATTTTAATATGAATAAATTAAGTGTTTCCAAAGTGGAACGTAAAATTTATTGAATGAGACAATATCGTTGACTCGAAATTTAATTAATAGACGTAATTAAGTATATTGGTGTATTGTTTTCTGTTTATTGAATACAACTTTTTGGATTTTTATTATGATCATACCCCGTATGATAGTTTGAAGCTTTTCAATTATTGTTAAGTGTTATAATTAATTAATGTTTTATAAAAAGTATAGTTCTCTAGAATAATTAGTGATTTTATTCTTATGCAGATTTGATTGATTCGCCCTTACTTAATAGTAACGACTGAACTTAACGCCCTTCAAATTAAACAAAATATTTTTCTAAAACAGATAGTTTCCAAACAATTATAAACTATGTTATTTCGTAAAAATTTCACCAAAATTATCTAAAATTTATTACTAAATTAACTATTAATGAAACTATGAAATGAAAGACACAGATCATTTCCTCAAGCAACGGGGACTTAGTTTTATGTTATGTTTAGTTATTATTTTTGATTTATTTATCATCTCTTTAACACCGCCTTCGATGTTTCTGTTTTCCCAAAGGTCGGCTGGCAGAGAGTACTTCTAGCATTGAGCCTACCTATTGTACCATTTTTAAAGGTATAATAAAGTTTTAAATAAATAAATAAACAAGAGACCAAGCTAAAGTTGGTGCAATATGCTAATCAATAAAAGAGTAAATTGTGAAAGGTCTCTCTTGAAGTTTGCTGGATTTTAACCACCAAGTAACCACGATTCTTTACCCTATCTGCAGAACTCTTTTTAGAAATAACGGTACAGAAAGTTTCTAAGCCAATGTTTCGGTGTTTTCGGTGTTCAGGTTTTACTCAGATTAAAAATTATCCGAACAAAAATAATGAACCTACATAAATCAACCTTAACATCAGTCGTTTAATATGAATTTTGAATTGTTTTCATATTAAGAAAGTGTATGTCATGTATTAAATTAAATTTGACTGAGCAAAGTCCAAGTCTAAAGTGCGCTTAATAAATCTCAACCTCAATAATAAGCTTTTGCGGATTCGTAGCGTAAGCATTGAAGGTGGCAGTAATCTTCTACCATTAAGGTCATGGCTTCATTAAAATGCTATATTCAAAAGATTTCATAGTCCCATTGATTCTATCTTGACCCACGCAGAGGGTTCAGCCTTCTAAGCGGGTCCTGTCATTGAGCCGGCCACAGGGATTATTTTTATTTCTCGGCCAAGATTTATTTTCTCAAGATTAGCGTACCGCTTATTTATGCTAATGTAATTTTAATGGCGTCGCCTTTTTCGGCTAATTTCATTTCAGAAAAAACTCCCCGGATTTGTAGTAAATCTGGGCTTATTAAGCAGACTTTGGTGATGATACTGCTTTAATAAACTTTGAATTATTGGTTGGTAAATAATTAATTGCTTCTTATTATTTTTGATGTTGTATAATAATGGAGGTTTGTTTTTATTATTAATTAGTAAAATCCAAGATGGTAAGCGTGGGTAACTGAACTGACTGAAGATTGGAAAAATATATTTTACTATTGGGTAATACGAGTAATATCCAAGATTATAGAAATTTAGTTCTTTGGCTTAGCGAATGAATCTTTTTTAATCTTAATAATTGCAACCATTATTTATATTGCTATTCATACACATATACAAATATTTCATATTTCTTGTAGTTTTAAATATTTGAGCAAAGAACGTTGAAGAGCGAATAAAGCTCTTTCTTATTGATCTGTGAATTTGCAATCTTAGGAAAATTATATTCTAGTATTCCAAGAAATAACTTTATCACTGCACTCATAGAAATATTTTACAGCAATACAATCAATTTTTCCTAGAAAACTATAACGTATAAAGTGCTCGTAAGTCTTGTACCTCAGTGTCATTACACAATAAATTGAATTCAGAACGCAAGAGAGCTGGCTCACGTGATCGCATGCAACTATTGAATCTCGTTCGATTGCGAGGTCGTACAATAAAGCTGAACGCACATATATCCGCATCGTCCGCCCCGGACGCTCCATATGCGGATACCCTCGCACATATGTCCGGATTCGCCGTACGGATTTTATAGTATTGCCAACAATTTTAGCAGTTTCTTCCAACCTCTAGTGAAAAACGGTGAAAACGGTTAAGATTGATTCAGCTATGGAAAAATTGTTGTAGTAGCCTGCATATTGGCCGAAGAAAGTCAAATTCGAAAAAAAAGAAGATTTTGGGTTCATAATATCAATTTGAAAAGGCAGTTAGTTGAACGGCAAATTCTATACGTTATTTCCCGGCTTGGTGGATGATGCTCAATGAACCTAGATAATTGAAAACTTTAATTTGTAACTTGAATTTGAGGGAAATTTAATTTCCACACACACACAAACGATACTTATTATTTTTTATTAGTTTTCGACTTTGTCTCATATTTCAATAACTGTTCATTTTATCGCAGTTTGAGGAATACCATTCGGAATCTCGAATGTCCGAAAACAATGATGTATAGGTATAAACACGAAGGCGAGATCTCCTCACAGGATTCGTTTACTATGAAACGTTTCTCCTAATGCGTTGTCAAAAGCATCGTGGCATGGCAACACTGAGTACCAGCACACGCCCTACGTATGACGTCATCCGCATTTTGGATACCTTCCGCATTTTCAAAAATGCGATGCGGACGATGCGGATGACAGATGCGTCGGTATATGTCATCCGCACCGTCCGCACGCATTTCTGAAAATACGGAAGGTATCCGAAATACCGATAGTGTTACCATGCCACGATGCTTTTGACAACGCATTAGGAGAAACGTTTCATAGTAAACGAATCCTGTGAGGAGATTTCGCCTTCGTTTATGCCTATATATATAGAGGCTTCATACACTTTAATGTATAAAAAATATGTCAATAAAGTATTATTATTATTATATATAATTGTTTTCGGACATTCGAGATTCCGAATGGTGTTCCTCAAACTGCGATAACAAACTACGTTATTGAAATATGAACAAAGTCGAAAACTAAAAAGAAATAATGAGTATTATGTGTTTTAATTTCCCTCAAATTAAAGTTACAAATTAAAGTTTTCAATTATCTAGGTTCATTGATCATCATCCACCAAGCCGGGAAATAACGTATAGTATTTGACGTTCAACTAACTGCCTTTTCAAATTGATGTCATGAGCCCAGAATCTTCTTTTTTTCGAATTTCATTTTCTTCTTCCTCTTCCAATGCGCACGCTATTATAACAGTTTTTTCCATAGCTGCATCAGTAATATTTTGCTTTTGCAATCTGAGAATCTGAGTCTGACAACTGTCAGTTGAATAAAGGAATATATTATTATGAAGTTTATGAAAACTATGAAATAATATACATTTAATGGCCAATACTTGACGATTGATAGTAAACTATACAATACAATACAATACAAAAATCTTTATTTCATCTCATCCTCAAATTACATTCAGGTAACATTTTAAAATATGAATAAAAGGAAAAGATATGTAAGTGCTAAGTAATCTGTGGGAGATCTGGTGTCTAAATTAAGCCTTGCCCTGTATCTTAGTACACCATACCTAAACTATACTTATACACGGAAATAAATTGACACAGAACTAGTGGGATTTTTTCCTACTAGTATTGTCAACAGGACCACTCAACAAGACGAATGGGAATAAACGAATGACATCGCACCGTTTTTCACTAGAGTCTGGAGAAAACTGCTAAAATTGTTGGCAATACTAAAAAATCCGTACGGCGAATCCGTACATATGTGCGAGGGTATCCGCATACGGAGCATCCGGGGCGGACGATGCGGATATATGTGCGTTCAGCATAAGTCAACACACTGTTGTCTAAGTCACGAACTGTTGGGAATGCGGATTGAAAGAATTCCTTTACGACCGCTACGACGCGAGCAAACAGTGCTGTTCGCCCGTCGTGTAATTGTCTTTTAGATCTTACTATTGTAAACAGGACGTTTCATTCTACGTAGCAAACAGCTTCTAGTTTTTGATTTTGATTAAAAAAATAAAGAAAAACTCCACTCACACGGTTGATTTTCTAGTTTTGCGAGTGACGTTGGAGTTTTTGCCTGACGTGATGTGTAAACCTATGGCATACTTTTGTAGTGTTGTTTTAATTGTGTTAGTACTTTGCGTATTTACATTTTAAAATACCAGTTTTTTTATTCCTACCAAAAAAAATAATAAGTAGGTCCAGTTGATCAAATAATTAAATAATGGGCAATTGCGTGTCAGGCCATGCGGAATGTAGGGTTCCGATGTAATAAGTTTATCGACTATTACTCATTTACTACTTATGCTAACATAGCCTTGATAATTCATCCTTGTAAATTCATCATAGAAGCTATTTTTGAAATTTTTTTCACTTGTCCAACTTTAACCATTTAACCGGCAGAGGGGGACAATTGACTCTATCCAAAATTAGCATTTTAAAGCTAAATATTACGCAAACGAACCCCTATATACAAAAGTGAAAGATCTTTTCAATGATATACTACACTATGGGATACGCAACGAAAAAATGTTTATTCTCACGTTATCTGTAGGGAGGTACCAAATTTTAACTTAATTTTTTTAGTACCGTAGCATTCTTTGCGAGATCTAGTATGTAATGTAGATAAATTTTATAACATTCCAGCTACCGTCTGTAAATCCAAAGGCCGAAAAACGAGCTGGCGTATTTTACGTATTTCATACAGCCTTTTGTCGCATGTCAGACCGGAAATATATCAATCGTTGATTTGACAGCCGTGCAGCCGGCGGGCCCTGATGCAAACACCAAGCGCCAATTTATGGAGCTATTTTATCTAAAGCTAGATTGGAATAAAGTGCCAATCAATAAAATCCATTTGGAAATGAATGAACTTGCACTTTCGATAATTATCGAAATCACTGTGTTCAATAGGTAGTGATAAAAGATTAAGGTAAATTGTTTATGAAACATTAAACGTTTGATCTAGTATAAAATATATTATGATGATATAAAATTTTGGTTTGACTGGTTTATAAATGTATTCATAATTTTATACTAGTAATTAAATATGTTTTGATATTATTTTAATAACTTACATAAATATTACAATATACCCTTCACTGATCTAAAAAATACTAAGTACTCTTAAGACACGTATGATTCTAAACCTTCATTAACATCAATAATTCCCTTTTCCTCTCATTTTTACAACATCAGCACAGTGCTTCCAACTTTGTCATTTAAAATAGTAGCTGAAAACATTGAAGTATTATTACTAGCGTATAGAACAGACATCTCGCACAAAATGTGTTTCCCGCCCGGGAGGTTCAATTTCCAAAATTGAGCCCCGGTTCTCCTTTCAAAATCGAAAGAATCCATTGAAGATTGAAGCCACGTGGCGCCAATGCATTGGGACATACATGGTGTTCGAGGTGTCGGTTCTATGACATTATACTTCAATGACTGAAAATCAATGTGTTACTTAAAATTTAATATTTAGATTGGCTTTTGTTTACTGAAACAACTAAAGTTTTCATGAGTTAATGTTTAGTAAATTAATTTATTTTACGATATTAAAATAAGATTAGTTTTTGTGAGTTAAAACAAAAATAATATTTTTTATCTAGTGCTCATATTATTAATTTATTTTATTTAACTACCAGAACCTAACCAACATACTTATAATGTAATTTTTCTCTACGTGATCGCATCAGAAATTAGGAGATCCGTAGACGAACAAGGGTAACCGACATAGCTCAAAGAATTAGCCGGCTGAAGTGGCAATAGGCTGGCCACATAGTACGAAGGACCGATAACCGTTGGGGAAGAAAGGTCCTCAAATGGCGCCCACGTCTCGGAAAAAGGAGCATAGGACGCCCCCCGACCAGGTGGACTGACGACCTGAAGAATAAAGCGGGCATCCGCTGGTTCAGAAGGCTCAGGACCGGTCAGAGTGGCGCAAGTTAGGGGAGACCTATGTTAGCAGTGGACCTCCAAAGGCTGACGGATGGATGGATGGATGAAATTTTATACCAATTTTCCTTGTTTTCTTTTACATCTAAATAGATAATACAAATTGTACACAATCTGGAAAAAGACACATTGTTGCAAAAATATTTCAAAATAGGCAGAAATATAGTCGTTTAAAAATAGAATGACAAACTATTTCTGACTCTAACTATACGCTTTTCAACTATTACTACACCTCGAACGGGAAACATCAATTGTTGAGTCAGAAGCGCTGCAGTTCGCGGATTTCCGTTGCTAGGCACTAGGCATACAACGTACAGTTTTAGAACAAAACAACTATTTTGACATCGATTTGTATCACCGAAGCAGGTTTATAGGTTACAGTTTATCAAATCGAGCTATAAAATATCTTGCCGCTAAAGTACTACACCGCAAACACCGTTCGATGGTAGGTCCATTTGTGTAAGTCGACTTTTTTATTGTTTTTTCTTATCTAAGTTATTGAATTTTTTAACCGACTTCAAAAAAAGGAGGAGGTTCTCAATTCAACTGTATTTTTTTATATTTGTTACCTCAGAACTTTGGACTGAGTGAACCGATTTCGATGATTATTTTTTTAATCGAAAGCTGGTGCTTGTCGTGTCGTCTCACATAAATTTGAGCGAGATTTGACAATGGCATCCATGTCAAAAGCATATAAGTCTTTTAAATTTGCATTAAGTATGTGCGCGATAAATGGACGAATAACTCAATATCGAGATATCAAACACTATTGAGCAAAACCGGGGCTCAAAAGTGTTCGCCAGGGATCTGTCCATTGGGCAAAGTCAGCTTACGAGGTTGAAGACCGAGTCCGGCACCATGGTTTCGTCGAAACCCGAAGTTCTGAGAGAAACTGAGAGATACTACGGACGGTTGTATACCTCCTCTCAAGCTCCACCTCCTCGCGACGAGAGTGACAAGCGAGCTAAACTGACCCGACACTACACAGAGGATATCCCGGACGTCAGCCTGTATGAGATTAGAGAGGCTCTCAAACAGCTTAAAAACAACAAGGCACCGGGAGATGACGGAATCACAACCGAGCTTCTAAGAGCTGGAGGGAAACCCCTTCTAGTGGCGCTCCAAAAACTGTTCGATTCCGTCATTAATACTGGAACTACCCCGGAAGCGTGGGGCAGAAGTGTGGTGACGCTGTTCTTCAAGAAGGGCGATAAAACCCTTCTGAAGAACTACAGGCCCATTGCACTTCTGAGCCACGTTTATAAGCTGTTTTCGAGGGTCCTCACAAATCGCATTGCACGCAGGCTTGACGACTTCCAGCCTCCCGAACAAGCAGGATTCCGAAAAGGCTACAGCACCATAGACCATATACACACACTGCGGCAGATTATACAAAAGACCGAGGAGTATAATTTGCCGTTGTGTGTTGCCTATGTGGACTATGAGAAAGCCTTTGATTCTATTGAGACCTGGGCGGTACTAAATTCTCTCCAGCGGTGCCGGATCGACTACCGGTATATCGAGGTGTTGAAATGTTTGTACTCATCTGCCACCATGTCCGTCAGAGTACACGACGCGGCAACGAACCCCATCCAACTGCAGAGAGGTGTCAGACAAGGGGATGTCATATCCCCAAAACTGTTCACCGCTGCGTTGGAAGACGTGTTCAAGCTGATGGAGTGGAAAAGACGTGGCATTAACATCAATGGCGAATACATCACACACCTGCGATATGCCGATGATATAGTCATCCTGGCGAGTTCCCTGGAAGAACTTGGTACAATGCTCGGGGACTTGAACAGCGCCTCACAACGGGTGGGTCTTAAGATGAACATGGACAAGACGAAAATCATGTCGAATGTCCATGTCACACCCGTACCGGTTGTTGTTGACGGCGCTGCTCTCGAAGTTGTAGACGAATACAATTACCTGGGACAGGTGATCCAGATGGGTAAGTCCAACTTCGAGAAAGAAGTCACTCGTAGAATCCAACTCGGATGGGCTGCGTTCGGGAAACTGCGTCATATCTTGTCGTCCAAAACACTACCTCAGTGCCTGAAGTCGAAGGTGTTCGAGCAGTGTGTGTTGCCAGTGATGACATACGGATCCGAGACGTGGTGCTTTACTATTGGCTTAATCCACAAGCTCAGGGTAGCGCAGCGGGCTATGGAGAGGGCTATGCTCGGTATTTCTCTACGTGATCGAATCAGAAATGAGGAGATCCGTAGACGAACAAGGGTAACCGACATAGCTCAAAGGATTAGCCGGCTGAAGTGGCAATGGGCTGGCCACATAGTGCGAAGGACCGATAACCGTTGGGGAAGAAAGGTCCTTGAATGGCGCCCACGTCTCGGAAAAAGGAGCATAGGACGCCCCCGACCAGGTGGACTGACGATCTGAAGAAGACAGCGGGTATCCGCTGGATTCAGAGGGCTCAGGACCGGTCAGAGTGGCGCAAGTTAGGGGAGGCCTATGTCCAGCAGTGGACCTCCAAAGGCTGATGGATGGATGGATGGATGGAACTCAATATCACGCCAACCAATTTTGATGATTCTTTTTATTGGATGTACTCCATTTGAAGTCGGTTCTTTTTTGTTAAAATTTTAGATTATTACAATAAAAATCATTATGTTGTAAAAAATTATTTATCATTTAAGTACGTGTACTTTGCAGTCATTACATTCTCTCCTGCATCTGATTCGTACAAAGTTAGTGGTCTATTTTTTATTGACTTATTGTACTACTGTATTAAAAAAGATGATGTCAGGTTTCCGTACCTAAGATTATAAGATGCAGACTTAATATAAGATGTTACAATTTCTAAGATTAAAAGATGCTAATTTCATCTTTGCCTATTCAATAGCAGGTTCATATTTCAAAGCTTTTTTGTAATTGTAAATTCTCTTAAACATTTTGATGGCTAAATATATAATATATTTTGAAATTTTTAATAAATATTTTATGAGATATTACTATCCTTAAAAATGCAATTTGATCATACCATTAAATGTCGTCTTCATGTTGCCAGTTTTACTGTTCCTTCCGCATCATCTACATATAAGCTACGACTGTTTTACGAACATGTTACCTATGTGATGTGTATGTATGTGCTACGTATGTAGTAATGATCTACATACAAGCTACGCATATTCTATAAACTTGCTACGTATGTAGTAATGATCTACATACAAGCTACGCATGTTCTGCGAACTTCCTACGTATGTAGTATTGACCTACATACAAGCTACGCATGTTCTACGAACATGCTACGTATGTAGTAATGATCTACATACAAGCTACGCATCTTCTACGATCGTGCTACGTATGTAGTAATGACCTACATACAAGCTACGCATGTTCTGTGAACTTGCTACGTATGTAGTAATGACCTACATACAAGCTACGCATCTTCTACGAACGTGCTACGTATGTAGTAATGACTTACATACAAGCTACGCATCTTCTACTAACGTGCTACGTATGTAGTAATGGCCTACATACAAGCTACACATCTTCTACGAACGTGCTACGTATGTAGTAATGACCTACATACAAGCTACGCATCTTCTACGAACGTGCTACGTATGTAGTAATGACCTACATACAAGCTACGCATCTTCTACGAACTTGCTACGTATGTAGTAATGACCTACATACAAGCTACGCATGTTCTACGAACATGCTACGTATGTAGTAATGATCTACATACAAGCTACGCATATTCTACGAACATGCTATGAATGTATAGTCTAAATACAAACTATGCATATTCTACGTACATGTTACGCATATAATTATAATACATTTGTCATAGTATTTTTTGTTCACGATTGCTAGATTTGAGTAGATTTTTTGTATTTTCTGTGTAACTATTAATTATTAATTATTTAAAAAAATTTACTGCAACATTTACTATGTTTAATTAAGATAACAATTGAAAGCAGTGGTTATTTTTCCTTTGTTTGGAGAAAATTGGAAAGATCCAGCACTGGGATAAATGGGTTGTAACCGTTATAATTTTATTTGAGTAAATTTTAAGTAAGTTAATTGGTCCTTTATTGGACTGGACTACAATTAATAATTTATGACTATCTCGTAAAATACGAGAAAATATTCAAATGTTGAATTAATATTGTAAGGAAACAGTTTATCTTTTTATGGGACGTAAAGCTCTACCAGAGGTATAATAATAGTAAAGGTTACGCGTTAATAACTGTTATGTATATGTGTATGTTAGAAACAATTATTGTAACGGTATGTTATATGTTTATTTACTTTAAGTTATATAAACCTATACATAATATATATATTCGGTGGAAACTCTGAAACACCGAAAGGCGAACAACGGCGAAGATCGATATACCGACAAGGCGTGTTAAATCTTTTAGCTAGAATTTCCGGTATCAATATCCGATATGACGTGCAAATAAATATCGGTTTAAGAATAGGTATAATACGAAAGGACTTAGACGAATGTAGGTTAAAAACTGCATATTCTGTGACAGCAGCAGCTTTGCTGTATTCATTGGCAAAGTCAGTGACATTAATTCTTATGTTATGGGAATGTTTTAACCTGTTATGGAAAGTACCAATATATAGATTTCGTTCATTATGTGTATAAGTGTAAAGGGTATTATAGCACAGAGAATAAAGAACAACGTCTAGAAATAACTATAAGAATAGAATTATGAAACAATTATAATTTAAAAGATGTGCTGACGAGTTTCTTTCGAATTTTCTTCAACTAAAAGATGAATATAAAAAAAACATACGTAGGCTTGCACTAAAATCATAATCATCGTCAATATAATCAACAAAAATATATCTAAGGCTGTGGCTATAATTTACCCTTAAGAGAGGTATACGTCTCTAGCACCTTCGTTTAAAAAAACAAAACATATCCATAAAATGATCCTTTATTATTACTTAAAATAAGTTAATGCTTGACCATAATCCCACCTGATGGTAAGTGAAGATATGGTCCAGGATGGTGAGCGCACTAACTTAATAAAAGCCTATTCACTCTTTTCTTGAAGTCATCCACGTCATAGGTGGGTGGGTGGGAACGCAGACGCAGGCAAGCTATTTCAATCCTTCGCGGTGCGCATAATGAATGGTCTATCCTTTGGTCCATCTGGGAATCAAACGCGCTCGCAACCAGTCCCTATATATGGTTACTTTTAACTAAGTTATGAATTGGTTAGTTATCAATTATTATACTGACCACTCTAAACATATTTACAAAAGAAAATTGTGAGCGACTAACAAAATTATTGCGCATTACAAAGATAATCCAAAGAGTTTTTGAATTCAACATTAATCGGTTAATTTATTATTGTTGCGGTTTAAATGATAGAACTAACCATAATTAATCATAATTAGATTTGCATAATAATTGTCATCAGTCATAATTAGTTAGTGAGATTTTATTTGTAATACCGCTGAGTGGGACAGCTTTGACACAATAACAAAATGGATTATATGATTCAAATAATAATATTATTAATGGTAAATGAAAGTGTTCCAAAAGGGAAATTATGTATATCACGTTGAAAACACAATTAGTAGTATTTAAAATGTGTATAATTTGTATCTACATTTCAGCTTTTACATTCGCAATATTGAAAATCACGTTTTGGCTTAAATATGTGAATATCTATTCGTCTAACTAATTGTTAACACGCGGCAGCGTTTTCATTACATCAGTCATTTTATAAAGTTATTCAACATTTTAATTCTGATAAAAACTGGCCAAGTCAAATCTAACCTACTTTAAGATCTTACTTTTTTAAATTACAGCAATTGTTATACGTATCCTATAAAGCAAAGAAATAGAGTTTAATACTTTATTCATAATGTTATTTTGTTCCTATAAATACATATTTCGATTTTGCATAGAACTTGGCACTCATTTAGATCTCCATTCTTTTTGCGGCGAAGCCCACAGATAAGCATAATTTTTATATTGAACTTGGCTCTCCTTTTTTACATTTATGTTTTTGGTGGGATTGAATACTACGTATGTCAATGATGGACGTATGTGGGAAGGAGACGTAATTGTAACAGGAGTGGGATCTCGTGTGACCTTTAAAGGAACCAGTAAGTATGATTAAACCCAAACTTTATCCTATTCTGAGAAAGGATCACAAAAATACCTCGTAACAGCTAGATTGCGGAAGGATACAAAAATATACTTGGTGTGGTTTTAACTGCTTCGCTCTTAAATTGAATATTTCATAAATCATCATTGACTAGCGCTCTACTCACGTCTTTGCCCGCGTTTTTCGGGATATTATAAGTACCCTTTATTCTATTACAGATTATGGTCTTTGTGTGTAATAAACTTTATGAAAATCTGTTTGGTACTTTTTGCATGACAGAATAAAAAACATCCATACAAACTTTCACATTTATATGACAGGTTAAGCCCGACATCATAAAGAAGGGACATATAATTTGCACATTTTACTAATATCAATTTAATTTATCACTATTATAATTTAACTATCCGGCCAAGATGGCTAGAAAAGTTAACAGTGTTGGTTCACTGGGACAGTGATCCGTACACCAAGACGCATCCGACTGAAATGCGTACCGAATCGAGGCGACCACTGCTTAAATAGACGGGCGACTGATTCGATTGCAAATGGCGGCCATGACAGGGCAATCCGATGACATCCGGTGCACGTTTCACTAGCGCCACAAGGCGCTGTCCGATTCCGTTTCCGTCACGGCCATCCTGACAATTTGCCCGACCTCGGGCTTCATCATCTTAAATGCTGGACTAGGTTGCCACCAACCCCTGCAGCGCCGTAACAAAACTTCAAAGTTGCTGGTCTGGATCCTTACCCACTGAAGTAGGCAAGATCCCTACAGCGGTCTCATGCTGGTCTAGATCGTCACCCACTAAAGTAGGTGAGACCCCTTCAGCCACACACATGTTATCAAAATGACATGCTGGTCTGGATCCTTACCCACTAAAGTAGGTAAGATCCCTACAGCGCTCTTATGCTGGTCTAGATCATCACCCAGTAAACTAGGTGAGACCCATTCAGTCACTCATATTATCAAAATGACATTGCACTGAAGGTACCTGCCTTAAATTTTCATGTGCAATCTAATAAACTCAGAACCACTTATTCGTTTGAGTTCGTAACGGTCATTGTCTAACACTTTTAAAAATTTTGAAAGGGCCTTTGAATTTCTAGTCTGATTTCTTGAAATTTTAAAATCTGTTCAAAATAATCTTGTATAAACATTTCTGCGTTGGGATCATCTGTGTCAAATGGCACAAGCAAAGTAAATGATGGTGTTGCATTTTGCGGACTTGAAAACGCGGCAGCTGCTTTTGAGAACATATCCTAGAGTCCTCTGGCAAATAAAGCCATCGGGTTCTGCATGGAGTTACCGGCAGGGTTTTCAGCAGTGGGCTGGTCTTCATATCCCACTTCTGATGACAGGTTAAGCCCGACATCATAAAGAAGGGACATATAATTTGCACATTTTACTAATATCAATTTAATTTATCACTATTATAATTTAACTATCCGGCCAAGATGGCTAGAAAAGTTAACAGTGTTGGTTCACTGGGACAGTGATCCGTACACCAAGACGCATCCGACTGAAATGCGTACCGAATCGAGGCGACCACTGCTTAAATAGACGGGCGACTGATTCGATTGCAAATGGCGGCCATGACAGGGCAATCCGATGACATCCGGTGCACGTTTCACTAGCGCCACAAGGCGCTGTCCGATTCCGTTTCCGTCATATATAATAAGTTTAGTAGGATTAAAGTCAAAGTCAAAATATTTTATTCACATAGGTATCACTGATACATTTATGGACATATTTTTTTTGGCTTTTCGGAAGGTGCTTTGTGATGGAGGAGAAGAAAAACCTAAAGAAACGCCTCAACACAACTTTTAAAAAAAATATTACAAAAAGATAATAATACAAAAGTATTTACTATTCTGAGTGGAACTGGCTGCAAAGCTGGCCATTTCCATGTGTTTTTGTCATTTAAATACTCGTCTACACTATAATATCCCTATAATCAGCTGTTACAGGCCTGACTAGCTACCATGTTCTTGCTTGAGTCAGCCGTCAAACGATTCGTGTTACGGATGAGGACTTGAGGAAAATGCAATGATTCGGTGTTTCTGATGTCCATGGGCGACATTAGCTACTGCAACTTCGAACCGCAGCGCTTTGTTATCGGGTCATACTGATTACGTTCAAATAAAAACAGTTCGAATAAAAGTAATATGTGAATCTATACTTCTGTAATATCACTAAACATATTGTAAGTATAATTAATTCCTCTATATTCATATATCGACACAAATATGCAAAGGATGCACCGCTAGAATCAGTACTAGAACGTGTTGTTGAGTTTCCCAAGAAACTTTAGTACATTTGTCAAACTTCAAAGCCACGCTGTTACGTTTAGTTTCCTTGAGAAAACCTGCTCGACGCAGAAGCATCATTCGTAACTCGATAACAAAGCGTTGTGGTTCAAAGTTACAGTAGCTAATTAATAAATTTTAGATAACGTTAATGACCTAATACGAAGAAAGTCATTAGTCATGACCCAGTAAGTAAAAACAGGTGATTAAGTGGTAGTAAATGGAAAGTGGCTAACGTCGCCTATGGACATCAGCGATATCGAATCACTGATGCATTGTCTTCAAGCCCTCAGCTGAAACACGACGAGTCGTTTGACGGCTGACTCTAGCATGAAGGTGGTAAATAGACAGGCCTATAATTGTCTTTCCAAATCCACAACATTTTTAAAAAGACTTCCAAAAATACCATATTCCAAAAATACCATGGGGAAGATGAGAACAAAAAAACATCCCCACTTCACGTGTAAGGAAAGTACCTTAAATAAAATTTTATTTCAAGATTCTATTCTAGCAATTTGTCATTGCGATCCATGCCAAATTACAGCTTTCTTATACTAAAGGTTACTATTGCTGAAATGTTGAAGAAAAATTTAATTCCGTTTCGTTTCAGATATCTCTCAGTTGAGGTTGCAGCTGACTTATTTGTATTTTATTTATGTGTTCGTACTATTTATGATTGGTGAATGAAATATAAGATTTTTTGTTATTGAAAATAAATCGCTTAAAATCACGACCCGGAAAAAACAAGGTTTCGTCCAAGTGGAAATGAGCATTTATGTACCTAGTATCGACAACTCAAATGATAATCAAAATTCTGGTGACCTATTTCGAGCCGAGTTAAGTTATTGGGAACAGATAAGTGGCCTTAGCACCTATTCCTATATTAGGATCTCGATTTCATGTAATATGAACCAGTGTTCGCTACTTGAGATTCAGTGAATTCCTTAGTGGAATTTTAAGCGAATTCTTGCCATTTATATATTTACAAGAGATTTCTATATTTAGTTGGGATCTGTTTAGGTATTAATAAACCAATATTAAGATCTGCAATCTCAAAATTTGATTTGAGATTTTGAAGTATGTCAAGTATGTAAAAATAACTTGAGCCTAGTTCGGTTTAATTATATGGGCCTTCGTCGTAAATTATTAAACTTAAAACATAGTTATAGTTATTCATACTTAAATGACGAAAAACTGGTTTCTTAAATAACAAACTATTAAAGTGGGCTTTACTCTTAAGTTTCTAATCATAAGGGTCAATATCCTTTGACGTAAATACATTCTCGTTTATGCAATTTCGTCACAATGTTTTCCTTCGCCGAACAGTGCAAATTCATTTTCGTCCTTAGCTCTCGTTAATTTGTTATTATACAGTATGTTAGTGAAATATAGATTTTAATTTATGATTTATTTTAATTTGACGCTGTGTGCGGCATTCAAAACCATAATAAACCGAGCGCAAAATTATTAGGTAAATTATTTACTTGTAAATTCATTGTAAATAAGTAGCAAGTACCTAATAATTCTTAGAATATTTGCGATGTAATAAAAATAATCTAAATTTTACCAAAGAAATTAACCGACTTCAAATGAAAAGTCTTAGATTTATCTAATACTCAATGCTTTAGCATCACTTAAATTATCGCTAAACCTCGTATTTCAAACTAGCTATATGTATTGTATTATATGTATCTATTCTATTTGCTTGAATATGATTTCAACAACGAAAGTTACTAACAATTCAGTTAATTTAAGAGACGAATACACAATTTGTAAAATGCCTGATACGTAGAACATGTGATATGCACGTAGAGCGAAATTAATTAAATAATGGAAATTACAATTAGTAAAATTAAGGTAGCAGTCAAATCTTACGGCATACAGGTGATTCTCATTACTTTAAGTATCCTTAAAATTAATTTATCCGATCTTACACCATAGAACACACGAAATAGGTTTCAATTTGACTAAACTGTATGTAAAATTATAATGCAAATTTCGTTCAATTATAAAAATATTAATATAAATTCAATAGTATCACTTCTTGACAGGAGAACAATTAATGTGAGACAATTTTAGTATCAGTATTTAATAGAATTACACATCCGGTAATTATTCTAGAGGTAGGTACGTGTAATTCTAGAAGAATACGAAGTTATAGTATTTTAATACGAATTGAGATCACATAAGGATAAAAAATATATCATCACAAAATTACATAAAGCAAATTGAATATTAAGCTTTTTCTTACCTGATTAATAAGGCAAATTTGTCTCCGGTCAGGTATACCGTGTATCTTGTACGTAATGTTTCTTCTAAAGTCTGAGCATGATTATAAATTGAAGATAAAATTAAATAGAGTAATGTTTTTTACCCAGAATTTAACAATTTCATGTCAAAATAACATTTATTTTTTCTCATGCTAACTGTACACCACATGTTATATACAACAAATTATTTCCATCAGTAAGTACTTACGTCTGTAACAGATGAAAAACAGGATTTCTATCAAATAATATTTATTACTTCAACAGAAACCTATTAAGCTTCATTCACATTACACAAAAGTTCGAAATTGGCTATTAACTGAACTCACTCAACGAGACAGCGGAACAAATTTCGCAAGTAATTATCGTGTCAATTATGATCGATATATAATGTATTTTGCATGTCACAAACCACAATTAATTATTTGGCCGATCATTTTATTTAAGGTTTGACAGAATGCTCGCGATATTCCATTTTCGACGAAGCGTAGCGACCATATTCGCCGGCTTTCAAACTGGCACTGATTCGGCATTGGACGACGAGTTTAAAGGTGAGGATTTCGTCCGCTCTCGGCATAGCTCGGCACCCTTCGTGCAAGACTCATCTCGATTCTATTGTGAAGAAAGAATTTCATATTTCACGAACACCAACATTTTCACGAAAAGTATTTTTAATACGTCGAAAACGTTGAAATCCTTTAACAAGCAGATAGCTACACTTCATAACAGCTGCCTTGTTATTGAGAAAAGAAATACGAAGTTTACTTAATATTAAAAACGATACATTTTTCGGTACAAGTGGTATATACAACGTTTGGAGCGTTTAATACAGGTAAAAGATTTATAACATCGGTTTTTGTTAGGTAAGTTCAATCTACTTCAAAAACTTTGCAAAGAAATTACCATACTGAGAGCGTTGAATGTTTTATGTAGAGGTTGTGTGTGGAAATAACTGCGGTGCCGTAGACAATTATTGTTATTATTAGGTTTAGCAACTCATTGGTAAATAAATATCTGACACAGATAATTTTTTTAAAATAGTAATAATAAAATATATTAAATGAATTAAGAATGCTAGCATAAGTGTATAAGGATAATTAGAAATACATTTATTTTTATGCATCTTCATCGAAAGTCGATGTTTTTTGGGTGTACGTATTTTGTAACTGTTCCAGCCGATAATGGGACCTCTGGGACTTCTTACTTGCTTGGCTGGATCACAAAATATGATAGCAGGGTCAAAAATGGACTGTTATCAAAACTAAATCAATATAAAAATATATATTTCTTAGAGGGAATAGATGTAAGAGGAATAGTGTTTGAAAATATCATTTTTTACCTCTTCCGTTACATTATTTGTGTTTTCGTAGAGATCCCAATTTCTTAAATAAAAATAATCCCAATAAAATATATCCCAAGTTACTTCGCAATAATACGTATACAGTCTGTGAAATATTATTTTTAAATCAATCTCGTAATGTTTGTGCATATTTCCTACAAAAACTAAAATAAAAAAATTCCATAATATTGGTATTGATTAAAATTTAAC